>ML776765.1:530350-611881 GCA_009831015.1 Picea engelmannii
CCTCCAAGGAGCCCGAGTGAGTTTGATCAACGTCGATTCCAGGTACCGTGAAGACTTTCCCCTCCACAGTCACCTTGGGTAAGAACCTAGAGAGATAGGCCACTAAGGTCACCACAAACAACAGTATAGCCTGGGGGAACAGTTGTCAGTCCGATCCACACGCAAGGGCAGGGTATCAAGCCCGAAACCAACTCAAAGGCTTCCACTCATATTTGTGGGTATACCTCGGAGTGATCCCCGTAATACGTGCAATCTCTACACCGATGTCAACAAAGCAGGGTTAGTAACTCTGCCAACACCAATGCGACCTAGTGCTTAACCCTTGTGTTAGAAGGGCGTCCCAGGACAATATGATGCCAATGGAATTTTACACTCCCTAACTCAATATACTATTGTTTGTTTTCGAGCTTTTGGAGAGTGTGTCTCTCTTCCTACTCCAAAGCACTAGCCTAGCTAATATGTTGGTGTAAAGAGCCCTAGAAAAAGTTACTAGATTAATTTTAAGATTACGTAATGTTTTTAAAGGCTGTTAATTACTCAAAGGTAACATAAGTGAAACTCATGATGTGTGACTCTGACCCAAATAATGCAAGGACAATGATGAAATATAATCTTTTTCATTTCATGAATCCTAGTTATGGGAGAGAGAGAAAATTTTCTGAATCAATCTCAATACTACAATGCAAATGCAATTCTCAATTTCCTTTCAGATGTCAATGCAAGTAATCATGTATCAAATAACAATCTCTAAATGTCTTTTTCCAATACTTCAATAATCTCTAAAACTTGATTTTCAATGTTTTTCAAAATGACAAAAACAAAATCTTGAAAGAAAACATATTGTTCACTTTCCAAGAAGAACTCTAATTAATGAGAAAAGAAAATCAAATCATACAGGATCAACAATGACAACCCAACCAATTCTTTCAATGAAAGTAAAAACAAAAACCAAACCAATGAGTCTTCCCAAAGCGAATGAAAAATGTTCTTTCGAACCACCAAGCAAAAGAGAAAACCACAAGCACTTAACTCTCTACCAATCATTGGTTCTCAGCCACTCAGACACATCCAACTCTAGAAATCAGAGAGAAAGAAAACGCCAAACAGAGCCAAGAAAAGAAAGTCAAGCTATCAAAGGCAAGAAAGACATAGAAACCCTAAATCTGTTCAAGCAAGCAAACTACAACAAGAGATGTGTAATTCAATGATCCAGTAAGCCAAAAAGACACAAATCAACTGTTCTGAGAAATTGAAAAAGTCAAAACTTGGTTTCAAAATTTTCCAAAATCTTGCTCGCAGGCAAGCAGTGCACACAGTGCGAGAATATAGTATTCTCGCAGGCCACTTTGAAGCAAAGTGCGAGGTGTTCGCACTAGACCCTATAAGCAGGGTGTGAACCTGACTGGTTCTCGCAGGCTATCAATGGACACAGTGCAAGAACACCTGAAGATACTAAAAAAATTGAAATTCCAAGCAAAATTCAAACTGGCTTATAGACCCAGAAGGTCTCTCAGGGTATCCTGAGGACTCAGACACTGACAAAACAAGAGAATAATAGAAATAGAACAAATGGCCACAAAAAATTCAAAAAACCAAAAAGACAAAGGGATAAGATCCCCAGTGGAGTCGCCAATTTTGTTTCAGGATTAATCTGTAAGTGCTGACACAGACCGATCTCCCTAGATCCACCTGGATCTAGAACAAAACAAGACAGAATACTACACTTTCCCTAGATCTAGCCTATTGAGTGAACTAAGAGATAAGGATTATGGACATACCTTATGAACGCTTTCCTTAAGTCTCTGTTGTTCCAAGCTTTGCTCCAATGCTCTTGCACCGTTCAGATCACAACAGTCCAAACCAATCAAAGTAAAGGCAGATTAATATATTCAATAGCTAGTCTATACATATGATCAAGGAATTATGTAATAAAGTGACATCATCTTTATGGGAAAGGGACATATTACTGTATTGAATTAATTGAAAGTGAAACTTACAACCTGAGCCTTGATGTCGTAGGTCTCATTTCGATGGCTCCTAGCTCTGACACACACACTTGCTCATGCATGAAGAAAATCAACCACTTTTGATGACCTTGCTGTAGTCTCTTGCTGCTGTAGCATCAGTCCTTCATAGAGGCTTCAAACAATTATCCAATCAATCTCTTTCTAGCTTGCTTCTAACCTTTTCCATGAGCCATCTCCTCAATATATAGGAGAAGATAATTTAGTTACTTGGATAGGAAATGATCCCAAGATATCTGGAATGCCAGCATTTGAACAACCATTCGTTAGCCAACTCACTCTTCTCGAAGATTCTCTTCTAGAAGGCTCGAGAACTTCATCTTTTTCCTCTTTAAGAAAATGTTCGCACCCTGACAGTTATTACAGTGTGAACCATTCGCACCCTAGCTTAATGCAGCCTGTGAGAATTAGGCATTCTCGCAGGCATCTATATAGGTAGCCTGCGAACATCCCTCAAAAGCATGATTTCTGGAAGCAGACAAATGTAACTTTTCTCAGGAAAGTGTTCTTAGTGAAGAGCTTGATTTTCCATCATCATGACATCATCATAACATTATCACGATGACCAAAATTGTGGATAACAACTGTGTTGTAATGAATGTTTGATTGTAGTGCAGTTATATCATTTTCAGTTTCCTTAAACTTTGAATCCAAGAGGATCTTGTTTTTTGAGTTGTTCCTCCTTATGTTGCTGGAAGACCAAATGCCTATAACAGACCTCTACACTCTTCTCTCTAGGTCTTCCTCCTACTCACCCTTTACTACAACTTACTGACTGAAGTTAAATCAATACCTCACTTTCTCATGCATTGCCTGGTCCAGATTTCTGAGTTAAAGCGATATTTTCTTGAGTATGCACCCATTCGACCCCCTTTAAATTACTCTTTGTGACATATAAACAGATGGGTACTGGGATTACCTCTACCTCCAGAGGTGACTTTTGGTGCTAACACTATCATTAGTAATGTTGTCTACATGGATGATAGTGGCTTCAGTAAGATGTGACAGGGTACAAATGGCTAACAATATGCTGTCAGTTATCATGATTGTGTTATAGTTGATCTTGATGAGACAGGCGCACAGGACATATTTCAAAGACAGGGAACAAGCTGGGTGGCCTATCCCGATCTTGATGACTGGTCAATAAAATTTTGGGGACCAAAAGGTCCTTTATTTG
Organism: Picea engelmannii; assembly: GCA_009831015.1. NCBI lineage: Eukaryota > Viridiplantae > Streptophyta > Pinopsida > Pinales > Pinaceae > Picea > Picea engelmannii. Next base: position 533,552 of record ML776765.1, read on the forward strand.
GGAGGTGTGATCCAGAATTGGATCCAAGAGCTTGATGGGGCTCAAAAAGGGATAAAAATCAAAGTTCTCATAATGGCTTCAAAACAAACGTGTGTGTAGGCCTCATCGATATGAACCCAATACAACTTGAATGATCTCAAACGGATTTCATATGCTCCATATATCGCTATCTATTCTTTAGCCAAACAAGCAAAAAATGATGACTGTTCAGTCTGTACAGTGCCACGTGGTAGTTGACTGTAGAGGTCGTACGACTGTATAGCTAATGTGGCATGCACATTTGGTGTTGAAAACATCTAGAGGTGACACGTGGTAGGGTGACTGGGCATAAAGGTTGCTGATGTGGTAGTTATACATGGACCAATCAGGGAGTGACATGTGTCACCACTGCAAGGGTGACATGTGGCACATCCATACTGATTATGTGGCAGGGACATATGACACATGGTAGGTACAGTGGCAGACACTTGATAGACAGGTGGACCATTCAGTGCTTGACACATGGCATAGGTTTTGATGAATGGTGAGGTGCCACATGGCCCAGACATGGGTTGCTATATGGCACCCATTCATGTTTTTATTGTTTGGCAAAATTTGTGGAGTGCATGAGGTTTGAACCTGCGACCTCGATCATGGGCGAACGACTTGACAGGGTTAGGCACACCAGCCCGCTCACAATGTGTTACTTACCCCTATACTTCTGCATATATATTTAAGTTGTAATGTATGTTAAATAGGAGGACCTTAGGGTTGGGGCTAGGCCCCAACCCCTGGAGCGATATTATACGACTCTTTTATATAAATAGTCCCTCCATTGTGTTTGGCACATGGGGATGTATGGTATAACTCCAGCTCTGGTCCCGTTGGCGACTCTCCACATGACCCAAGGTTTTGTTATTGTATAGTACAAATGTGTAGGCTTTGTGACCGGTCGATCGATCTAGATTGTCGACCAAGCACTTAAAGCCAAGGGGATAAACTACTAAATAGCATGTGGAACCTTGGGCTTGGGGCACATGGCCATAGGTGTGACCAGGAGCCGAGAGGTAAGGGGCCAACGTGCCAGGAGATTAACACGAGGCCACATGGAGGCCCTTCATATGACCAGGAGCTGAAAAAAAGGGGGCTACGCCCTATTCATATGAAAAATTGGGTTTTTGACCTTGGAATAGTGATTTTTATTGATTTTCTCAACATATTTGTGGGCTTTTGGTCCTTTTTGGGGGATATTGAGCCCTTTTTGAGGCCAAATCTTGGGGGGAAGTTGGGAGATGGTTACCAATTTCAGATATATATAAACCAAGGCTTCTTGAAGCTAAGGGGGGAGATTCAGAGTAGTTTTATGATGAAGATTTGCCAAGCCAAATCCATTTTTATGTAGGAAAGCTATTGAGGAGCGCATCTTTGCGGGCCATTTCTGAGAGCTCCGGTCATCCGATTTCAGTGCAGTTTCTTTTGTTGGGTTCTAGAGATCCGGTAGAACAAGACTAGATCTATTTCTTAACCTTTTGGCACTATTGTGATGTAGTTTTAAATATTTTTAACAGAAATAAGAAAATCCTCACTCACTAAGACAAAGGCCTAGAGACGTAGGCGAGATTGTCGAACTCCATTATCACATTGGTGTTCTATGTTTTTTTGTTCTTCTTGATTTATTTCAAATCTATATATGTGCATATGGATGTGATGTTTCTTCTATAATTCTTCCTCTGTATTTCATCTTCCTAAATGGTTAATAAACACATGCATAATAACTAACCATTGTCATATAAAAGACCTTTTCAGATCATTTTCCCATGAGGTTTCCCTCTTTCCTCATTTTTTTCAGTGTATCTTTTGTATTTGGGTACCTAACATGGCCTCATTGCTGAGACCCATTCTTTATTTTTACCATAGTGATGGGTGTTGGAGATACTTCACACAAAACTATGATTTATTTTTCCTAAGGTTTTCCCTATGTTGATTAATCATTATTCAATCTCCTATAGTTTAGGGAGAATATTATTTTTAGTTCACACTTTAGTTTGATCAGTTGAGGGGCATCTAGATGCTACATTGGGATCATCACCAACTAATGTGCATTGTCCTTGGGATTATCACTAGACTAGCATGTTACTCATGATTCCTTGATCTCCTTCTCACTTCACTCTATTTTAGTCAGTTAAATAAAGACTGAGAGACTAGTTAACTCATACTAGGTGGAAGTTCACTCTCGTAAGTGCCTGAGAGACTAGACTAGGTTGCAGTTTACTCTCGTAACTACTGGTGTCTGTCCATATCACTCTAGACTACCCCTATGGCACATTGGATTCTCCTCCAGTGAGTATTAGTTGAGTTATACAGAGTATATCATGTGTAAATTATCATTCATTCATTTGGTTAATTATAATTCTTCCATTCTTTCTCTCTTGTTTCTCTTTTCTCATATTTTCTCTACAAACTCTATATGTCATTTGATAGATAGATCTTTTCTATGCAGGTTTAAAAAATATACATAGGATTTTTACCGAATATTCTTTTCTTGATTCCAGTGTGCATGAATAGTATTCTTGATTTTTATCATGCATTACAAAACTCAAACTGATGCACATTGATAGAAATTTAACTAGCACATAAGAAAACAACTAGATCTGACACACGCTCCTCCTGTCACTCCTCACACAACTGTTTGAGAATGTGAAAAACTAGAATAGGCACACACATATTCATTTAAGTGTGTGAATGATACTAAATAAAAAATTTAGGTTCCAATAGGCCCCCACCACTATTATTTGTTTCATTCTCGAACCAATTTCCTAATGGAGTGGTTGTCACGATGGAGGGAGCTGTATTATGAGTTCTTGGATCAACTCCTTGAATTGGAAATCAAGCTTATTGATATTTCCATGGAGTTACTGGGTTATCTAAACAACTGCATTTTTTGGTTGTTCTGACATGAGGATCTGTCAAATTCATTGTTTTCATTTTCTCGATCAAGGGGCCAACCATCGCTTGCGTGTTTTTCACCTAAGTGTAAAATATAAAGGCCTTATCGACCTTATAAGTGATGAGATTTGATATGATTTTCTGGTCATCCTAGGTTGTAGTAATCTCTTCTATTTTAGATGAAATATCCACCATCATAGTTGGGTGCTCTTCTGGAGGTAAAGAGGCTAATATACTCTTATTCTATGTGACCTCAGCCTCAGTTGCATGAAATTTATCATGGATAATAGTTAATTCTGGGGGAGTTTGTAAATGGGTCCACAAGGTGAAGCTATGATCGACCACCACCAAAAATTCCTTTAGCCTAGTCATGTCATCCTAGACGACTGCAACTATTGTTGCAATATTCCTCTACAATTCTATCTTTTTCGGTGTTAAATCTTGAAACTATGGGGGAAGTTTGGTATTTTGAGATTCTAGGACATGTCTGTAGTCAACAACCAATTTAATCTTTTGTGATTCTAGGATCTCTGGATATGTCTTCTCGATCTTAAAAACCTATGAGTAATCCTCATCCAAGGTAGTAAATACTTCTATGTGACTAACTAGAATGGATTCATACAGGGCCTTATTTTCTGTATGGGCTGTAAATTGAGTAAGATAAAATTTCTGAAGGTGGAAGAGGTACTTGATCTTTATAAGAAACTTATTGAGTTGCATTAAGTTCATCGTTGAATAACAAATCAATTTCTAAAGTTGAAATCTTTCCATTAGAGTCTCCATTAGTCACGTGGTTTGCTTGTGAAGCATCAAATAATGAAGATGGTATCTGACTCATTCCATTTGTCAAGATTCTAGCAAATTACTTTGAAATAATTTTCCTATATATCTTAGCTTCTCTCGATGTGTATTTAAATTCTAGTTTACTCCATAATTCTCCATGCTTCTTAAAGAATGTATGTCCTCAACCAATTCCTCCAAAAATCATGACCTTCAACTGTTCATTAGTCCATGGGTCCAAGTTTATAGATACAAAAAGGATGATGTAAACACCAAGGCTACAATGAGATGCGGAAAAATACATGTAGTTGAAAGTGCCATAAGTGATTGATGCCCATGTGGTATTCCTCGTGCTATAGTCAAAGCACATCTTATTTTCCATCTTGGCCTAGTGTTTTTTGTATAAAAAATTATTGTCACTAAAATGCTCTGTAGCCATTAATGGATGATGGTGGTAATGGTTAAGTGATTCTCAGAGTGTCGTATGATGTTCTTCAACCCCCACCAATACATTCATTTTTTTACCATCTTGGAAGTCCCTTCAAAAGTAAATGAGTAAGGATTTCATGATGTGATCCTGTCGACATTTTAGATATTTGATCCACATCAACCCTTTTCCTTCCCAATAGTATTCATGATGCATGGCCACCTCAATTTATTCTCAAACATGCATAATATTCAGGTGGAATCCTAACCTTTACTACCAGTTCCCATCTTAATACGCTATCCACTAGGTAACGTACAATGAATATGTGACTTCTTATAGAATGAAAAGTTTTGATCCATCATGGTTTAATTGTGATAGTGACGTCTCCATACATGCATGAATCTTATTCTCCAGGGGTGCCACACATGATTCTTGTGAAACCATACAATGGTTCACCCTTGGTTAATCAGTCATAGTGACCCCTGACAGGTTGCAATGCTTCTTCACATGTGCCCATCCGCTAAGTTGTCTCCAATGAGGAAGTGGACTTGGCCTTTTTGGATCTAGTGGCATCCACTGACTACCCCGTACTTCCTTACTCTTGCATAGCTCATCTATTTTATCAATGGGCTTGAGTGGGAGTGAACGGGTAGATGTTATTTCTAGTGAAACATATGGTGTAGCCATTTCCATCCTTCGCACACACAACTCCTTGACTTATATAGTAGAGAACCGAGAAACCGATGGAACATAGTTCTTTCTAGGAAGTACTCATTGGGTCTTCAGGTACTGGCTGCATTCCCCATGCTACTACTTGGATACCCACTTTATTTCACATGAAAACATATACTAATGGATATCCACCCCTGGCCTAAACCTTTCTCTTAGTGAGATCCCCACAACTGCCCATTTTCAAAAATATTCTTGATGGACAACCCACCATTGCGAGGGTATTACTATTAATACTGTGTCAAGGGCACATGTCCAATGGTGTTCAACAATGTGATTCATCCATGCAATAAACACATCCATCAGATCCAACCCATCGAAATGATATGATCCAAAATCTTATTCACACATTTCAATGGTAATATGAGTGCATCTTCTTATCGAAACTACATAAATCTTGTTCTGCCACTTTTCTATGGTGTCATCTAAATCAATATCGTAGGACTTGCCTCTCCTCCATCTCAGTTTCTGATCCATCGTGGGATTGGCATAATCATCTCTACACCCCATGATCTTATATATATTCTTAATAATAGAGCTCCATGCATTCTCATCTACTGGCTCATTGTAACTGTCCCCTTGATTAGGATCTAAAGGTGCAATCATGTGCATGGTATCGGTATCAAACAACATTTGTCACTTCTTCAAGTTCAAGACGAATTTTTGTCAAAGGCCCAATCAATACCAAGTAGGGAAGGGTAAGGATCATAATCATCCATAATATATGTCACTTCAAAACCAACCTATGTGTTCACCCCGTCTATGTTTACTTCGACTTTCTCCATTCGACATATAGGGTAGATCCTATACTAATTTTCCAAATGCATATGAATGGGTGACCAAACCAAGATCAATTTACCTATCTATTCCCATGACTTCTTAGGTAGGATGTTCACATCGGAACCCAGATCCAACATGACCCCATCCATTTCATAACTACCGAGTTCAATTGTCATCTTGAACACTCTTCATGTGCACTTCTATTTACTGACCTGACATAGATCCATTTATGGTAGGGAGGATGATATATCTCTCTCTGACCCTTATTCCCCCATGCAGGTTGCTAACATCTGTGTCAACTTTCTCACAATGTTAGGATCACTTAAAAATATTAAACAGAAATGTAATAATTTACTTACTTGATCCCCAATCTCTGTTTTGTGACCCAATTCACACATTGCTTCTTCGCACACATTGTGATTAAGCTCATTATGCACATGTTCCTCGATAACTCTTAGTTCAATGAGTCACAAAACCTCTTGTCTATGTTCTTATTTTTTTCCAACTAACTCTACATCACACGTTGTATTTCCTTGTGCACATGAGATTCCTCCAAAGACCTCTGTGTGAAGTGCTAAAATTCTTCGTAGGTGAAATATTCTTCCAATGATATTTGTGTCATTGATTTTACTTACTTACGAATCCCAACTTCTTCCAACGACATCTATATCACTCATTGCAACACTTCTCTTGATCTTTCTTCCTTGATGGTTCTTTGTGTGTTGTGTAGAAACTGTTTCTGCCGAGCACCATCAAACTTAGGAAGGGGTTCTCGTCTTTTCTCCACCTTAGGTTATCACTCAAACATCAACTTCATCAACCTTTTTATTAATTCCACATGGATCTATAGTCACCATGTTGCAATGAGTGTTCTTTTCTTCCCATGTTTTGAACAAGTCGAGACAATCCTTGGTAACACGCTTGAGGTTGTAACAATACCCAAAGAGAGCATGTGGTTTTGTATAGAATCTTGACACATGAACTATCTCTCCACAACTAAAAAATGTGGGGGGTCTTCCTCCTCCTCCTCCTCCTCCATATCTTCATACCCTACATCATCCATATCTACATCTGGGACCTCCTTGATATCCACCTCTGTCAACATCGCCATGGTCACCACCCTTTTGTTCCTCCTAAAATCAGAATACATCATGGGTATGGTTCTGCATTAGTTGTAGTGACAGATAGTTGTTCACATCATGTCATGTTTTGACTCGTAGAATTCAAAGAACATAGTATGATGCATCTTCTGATATTTATCTAACATTGGGTTGTTACTGGATAAATTGGTATATGCGCACACTAACAGATCTCCCTAGATCCACCTGTATCTAGAAACAAACAGGACATGACATGACTCTTTCCCTAAGTTGTAATCATCAAATATACTACTAAGAAGGAATGAGTGACATACCTTTATATCGTTTCCTTAAGTCTTTTTTGTTCCTACTTCGCTTTGGTGCTCTTGTGAGATTAGGTCCAAGACAACACAAACCAACCAAAGTGAAGATAGCGAAGTATATTCAATGACAACCTATGCATATGATCAAGGAGTTATGCAATAAAATAAAAATGATTTTATGGGAAAGGGACATGCCATTGTATTGTATTAAATGAAAGTAGAAGATACAACCAGATTGCCTTGATGTCGCAAGCTTCCTTTCAGGGGTCCTTGGTTCCAACACACACACTTGCTCTACACTTGCATGAAGAAGATCTAGTATGTCTTGATAAACAAATGGAAGCCTCAAGCTTCAATTCAAACAAGGTTCCTCACACAATTCTTTAATAAATTCTCCATTCAATCTTGGTTAACCTCTTCCTTGAGAAACCCTTGATTATATAGGAGAAGGAGAGATGGTTAAAGGGATGAGGACGATCCCACTAAATCTGAGAAGTTAGTAGGATTCCAACCATGCGAATGCCAACTCATTTTCTAGAATATCCTCTTCTAGAACCTTCATAATTTCCTCTTCCTTTTAAGCTTTAAAACAGGTTTGCACCCTACCTATAGAGTAGATTGCAAACACCTCGCAGGCTAGGTATAAGGTTGCCTGTGAGAATCAATATTCTCGTAGCCTACAACATAGTTAGCCTGCAAACTCATCTTAAAAATATGTTTTATGGAAGAAGACAACAATCACTTTTCTCAGGCAAAAGGTCCTTATGAGAGTTTGAACACATAACTGTAGAGACACCACTAGAGTGACCAAAATAATGTGTAACAAAATTCCTCCCAAAGTATGAGGCTGGAACTCGTGACAACTGAAATACTTTGTAAAATGCGCGCGTGTGTTAGAAACAAGGATCGCACCTAATCAGAAACCTGCAAAAAATCAAGCATTTACAAAATATAATACCAGTTCTGAGGTAGGCATTCCCATGTTCAGACCACTAATGAATGAAATCATAAATGTAGGCCATGGCCACCAATCATACACTGTGGATCCATGTCGCCAAAATACCACATAGCCACCAGGAATAAACTGTGGATCTATGTGTTTAGAAGACACATATTAGGACATAGCCATGCAACATACAAAGTGGATCTATGTGTCAATACAAATCATAAATACTCCAGTGCAACCTGGGCCAAAAAAGATGAGACCCGGGGTCTTCAATCCCGTCATCTAAAAAGTACAAATTTAGCCATGTGATTACATGTGTCTAAGTCAAACATGGTAGAAACCACTCGATTACCAGTCATTGATGAAAATTGTTAACAAGTGCGAGGGAAATCACCATTGATGTCAATGAATCCCAAGGTACCTAAATACAATCCAAACAAATGTGAATAAATGAGTTGAAGTCGAACATTCGATGGAATCTCTCGATCAGGGACCAATGATGTGAATCCACTGTTGAAAGCAAAGAGACCTTCCATTAAGGCATGTAGGTTCTAAGGTACTAAATGATTTCTAAGTCTTATTCCTAGATAATGAGTTGGAGTCGACGGAAAAAGACTCGTCACAAGAGGGCCTTGATGTATCCCCCATCAATGACACGAAATAAGTAACATATTTTGAGGGTAAGTCAAAGTACGAATACAATTTGAAACGGACATAGGGAAGGCCGACATGGTAAGAATGGACAACTGTAGATGGCCGAATCAATGGAGGGCTTGTTTGGAATTCTCCTGAACATATGAACAATAGGAGAATGGTCTTGGTAGCACTGACTCAAATATGACCCAAGATATGACCTCGTAGTAAGTCATAAGAGAAACAAATGGATTTCCCAACCTGAATTCAAATGATGGACATGGAGTGTCATGTTCAAGAGCGACGCTTACTACCACCAATACAAATACAAAGGTATATCCCTTTCCCAAAATTTCCCCCACCATTTCTGGCGAGTACCTCTTTATTTTTACACAAGCTTGAGGAGGATAACATATGCTTGTTGATGTAATCTCATCCTTTGGATGAGTCCCTCGAAATACATTTAACGAACCCTAGGAAGGAGTGGTTCAGTCCCATAAAGGGTCTTTCAATGTTTGTTTAACGAGTCCAAAGATAGAAAAGTTGGGGTTTTTCATGTTTTGAGAGTCTGAAAAACACTTAAAGAGAACTCTCCCAGTTCCTTTTTCGTAAATTAGTTCGATGAGACTGAAAAAGTGATAAACTATCGCTCATCGAATGTTCTCTTCAAATACTTTTACGAGCATGAAAAGAACAAGATTTCTCAACAATCGTTTCGTTTTTATGGAGCGTGAAAAGAGCTTAAAAGATACTCCCTTAGTTTCGTTGTTTTCATGTTACCATGACGAGTACGAAAAGATGACAAAAGTATACTCGGTTACTTTCTCATGTATTTTCAAGCGCGAGAACGAACGAAGACTGAGCTCGAGGTTTTTCCTACAAAACCCTAAAAAAATATTCATACATGTGATGAAAAAAGGAAAAAATACTCATACATCATCATTCAGGCTTCTAGGCCACCTACTTGTGAAAAAACCATACTCACAAGGCTATTAGGGTATTAGGTTTTTAAACAAAATAATAAAAATAATATATAAAAAATCAATAAGAAATAGTGAAAAAGTGAATAAATATGGGTGAAAAGCCCCTTTTAACCATTTCATTGTTACTTTGCCAAAAAATTTCCCAACACACCTCTTTTTCTCCAAATTTCTTTGCTTGATTGGAGGAGGTACAGGCGGCCATTTGGCAAATGGTTTTGGCCAATGAGGTAATCTCTTGATTCTTCAACTTTTTCATGGATTAAAATCGATTTTTATTGGTAATTTTAAGTGTTTGAGTCCATTTTAGGGTCGGTGAATGCGCTTAGGCATTCTCGCAGGTGAGCCATTCGGGACCTATGAGAACCTAAGATTCTCGCAGGTGAGCTTTAGTGCACCTACAGGAATCTCGCATTGTGTGCAAGCTTCACCCACGAGGGCTGAAAAAAGGGTTTTTGTGCAAGTTTTTACTCAATAATAAATTATTCAAGAGTTTAAAAAGAGTTTCTAACTTCCTTCTCATGGCTCCATTGTAGGTATTGATCATCACGATGTTGGAATGGAGGGAAAGGGAACACGATGAGGATGATTTCATTGCTGAAAATGATCCACATTCAGTTGCTGCCCTCCGAGAATGTGGTCTTTTAAAAAATTTCAGGATCCCGGGCATGAGAGCCCAACTTAGGCTGCTAGAGTACCCGGTCCACATGTGGGATGTGGATCAACATTTATTTCATGTAGGGGTCCACACCCTAACACTAGATATCAAGGATATCTATTTTTTGACAGGGTTGTCACGACACAGATCCCATGCGACTTTGACTAGAGGTAGGGGTGGTGGAATTCCTATGAGTGAGTATGTTTTCCGACATTGTGTTACTGAGGTGGAGAGAAGAAAGGGTAATGTCTCCATTTGGGGGATCCAATAATTGACCCTACAGACTATCTTGTTTACCATTACAGGCATGGCTGGGAGCACGGCTCCACATATGGCTCTCCAGAGCTATTTCCAATATGCAATAGAGTGCACAGAGCCTTAGGTTTTTAACTGGTTGAATGCGGTTCTCTGTAGTATGAAGAGGCAACTGACAAAGTGTAGAAGGGGCGACCTGAAGCAGTTCGGGTATGGGTCAATTTTGGTGTCTTTCTTCCTTGAGAGGGTCCCACTGTTGCGACTACAAATAGATTGAGGTTTACCATCCCCACAGGATCCGAGGATGTTGAGGTGGTGTAACCTCATGGCTCGACACATAGTAGGGCCTATAATCAAATATAACGATTCATTTTTTGACTGGTTGAGGCCCCAGATGCTGATGATCGATGACTATGCATATGCCGGTTTGGATTTAAGAGGAGATCTAGATTTGGTCTTGCCTGAGGATGCTCAATGGGGTGACTTAGGTGAGAAGTACACATTTTGTTCTTTTTAAATGTTTTTGCAAATTTTATTATATAAAATGTTTTTATGTCTATCCAAGGACTAATCAAAAATTTCTTTTGATGACACAGATGTGGGGCCATATCGACCTCCAGGAACATCTCCCATTCAGAGACAGGGAGAAGTGGCTCCAGTGGCAAGATGGGATGATGAAGACTACGAGGCAGTTGAACAGAACTTAGAGGGACTGACTGTAGATGTCCCGGACATTGCTATTGGAGAGATCTCGAGACGTTATCAATGCCATACCGTGGGCGTGTCCGAATCTCTCAGTCGACTGCTCCATAGGGTAATCTGAGCAGTTGTATGTTACCATGAGCGTCATCCATGATGCTATTTTGTAGAAGTCATGGGCTTCATATATTTTGATATTTTGGTCCTGGACAGAAATGTTTTGTAAAATTTTTGATCATTATATATATATATATATATATATATATATATGCGTCTTCTACTGGCTTATTTTGTTTTGTATAATATATGTGATGTGTGATTGGTTTTATAAATGTCTCAGATGTCTATCTAACACATAATTAGCTAAAGCATTAGTCAATGTATTTAGACATCTAGGAATGTTTTGGTATTCAATATAATCAAAATAACGTTCCAAGAGGTGAATTCACAGATAGACCCGTAATAAAGTAGGACTTCGGATAACATAGACATTACTTAATTGTAGCACTACTATATGTGAATCGAGTCATATAACCAGGTGGCGGATACCAAGCGAAATAACATCAATAAAAAATTCAATGATGGCACTATACTCTACGATATTATTCGTCGCACGATCGAGGGAAACACCTCGTAGATTGATGAGTTCATTTGTAGGTAAGTAAATTGCCCATGCAACAGAAGCTAAGTTTTAAGTACTATGACTAGCGCCATCAGCGAAGCCAATATGGGGTAGTGAAGACTTTGAAATCTGGAAACCAAGCACAATGCAAGGTAAGTGGTCAAGGGAAAAAACCAAATAATGAAAAAGCACACTAAAGTAACACACAAAAAGTATGATACAATAAAATACAAGCACTCATGCACATATGATCTAAGCATAATACTTCTTTAAGTAAAGCCCATTTTTGGGTTCACTCAAAGGGATACCCTCATAGTCCACTAACTCGTAGGCTCATTTTTCCAACACCCATCTGACGATATAAGGGCCTCACCACATAGCCTCAAATTTTCTGGCTCCTAGCAAATCTCGATCTTGTTCATAAAGGGGAACAAGATCACCCTCAGAGAAAATGCGTGGCTTGACATGCTTGTCGTATTGGGATTTGATGTGTTTCTTCTGGGTTTCTATAACTAGGGTGGCATGACAATGGGTTTCGTCTAGTTGCATAAGATACAACAGACATTCTTCTTCAACAGAAGTGTTCGGGAGAAGTTCAACGGCTAGCTTTAGAGACGGTGTCTCACATTCAATCGGTAAAATGGATTCAAGACCATAGAATAACTGGAAAGGTGTAAACCCGGTAGCAGACTTGACAGATGTCTGGTAATCCCACAATGCTGAGAACAACATCATGTGCCAACTCGTTTTGTGAATCCCTATCATCTATCGAAGCATGGTAATGAGGACTTTGTTTATTTCTTCAACTTGTCCGTTGGCCTGGGGGTAATAGGGTGTTGAGTTTTCATGACAAAGACCCAACTTTTCGGTGAGTTCTGACATCATGAAGTTTCTAAAGTGGCTACCATGATCAGTAATGATAGCTTGAGGAACACCAAACCTAGAAATGATGTGATTGAATATGAATATTGCTACCGTCTTTCCGGTATTGTCAAATGCTAGCATCGCCTTGGCCCATTTCGTAAAATAATCTACGGCTACAATAATGTATCCATGCCTCCTGACCGAGTGAGGGTGGCATGTCATGAAATCAATACCCCATTTCACAAGAGGTTCAACGGAGACTACAGGGTGTAGAGGAGCAGGGTGTGATCGTATTTTGTTGTTGTAGGTTTGGCAAGTGTGGCATTTTTGGAAAATAATAATACAATCATTGAATAAAGAAGGCCAAAAATACCCAGCTCGTAAGATCTTCCAGGCAGTAGCATACCCAGACATGTGACCACCACATGCTCCAGAATGGCAGTCATTCAGGGATTTCTCGGCTTCGTCAAAGGTGAGGCAGCGTCGAAAAAAAGAGTCAATCCCCCGACAATAAAGAGTATCACCGAGGATAATATACTGACGGGCTTGGTAGTGTATGAGATGGCGGTCAGTGCTAGAAAAATCCGGCCAAAAAGTCTAGGTCTGGAGATATATGATGATATCCCCATACCAAAGGTCATTGGAACTGATCAGAAAAAATGATTCATCGGGTAATGAATCCTTGGCTACATTTTTCGTCTCAGAACAGGGAAGGTTGCATATCAATTCGGCAAACACCAAGTATTTCTTGGATTTAGCACGTTTGAATTCTAAGTCAAACTCTTGGAGTATTACAATCCATTTGGAGTATTTCCCCCCTAGCAATTGGCGTGTAAGAATGTGTTTCATACGGTTGCAGTTGGAAATCATAGTAGTCTTGCGTAAAAGGATATAGTGCTGAAATGTTGAACAACTTGGATGGTGGTCAAGGCCAGTTTTTCAACATGTAAATACTTGGTTTCGGTAGTTGCGAGACTCTGACTCAAATGATAAATAACATGTTTTTCATGAGAATCATCCTCCTGGACTAGAACTATAACAATGGTAGAGTCTGAGGCTGCGAGATATAAGAAATAATCTTGACTGTAATCGGGTGGGAAAAGTAGTGGGGTATGGTTTAAAGTCAGTTTTAAAGTGTCGAAATATTTGTTAGTAGTGGTATCCCATACAAACTCAGAACCTTTCTTGAGTAGTCGAGTAAATCCAAGAGTTAACTCATCATAGTTTGGAATGAAATGACGTAGAAAGTTTTCCTTCCCTTGCAAAATTTGTAGCTGGCGAAGTGAGGAAGGAGGAGAGAGATTGAGAATTGCCTCGAACTTCAAAGGATCTACCCTGATCCCTTGACATGAAAAAATAAATCCTATAAGTCGGCTGGATTCTACGCAAAAAACACATTTGTGGGGATTTAAGCATATACGGTAAAACCGACATAGAAGGAAAATGGCATGGAGGTGTGTTGGATGATCTACACAGTGTATGGAATGAGCTGGTAAGTCATCAAGATATGGCTGCACAATGTGATTTATATCATGAAAGGCATAAGACATAGCACGTTGAAATGTTGCCCCGACATTCTTTAAATCGAAGGGTAGTTTCCAGTAGGCAAAAGTGCCCCAAGGACAAATAAAGGTGGTCTTGCATTGGTCTGTGGGTACGATATTGATTTGATTATATTTGGAGAAACCATCCATCAAAGAGAATATTTCACATCTGGCACAATTGTCGACGATCTGGTCAATGAATGGGGTAGGAAAGTTGTCTTTAGGACAAGCTTTATTAATGTCCCTATAATCAACGCACACGCGGATCGTACCTTGTTTCTTGTTAACCGAAACAAGATTGGAAACCTAGTCAGTTAGAGCCACAGGGTAAATAAATCCAGCTTTGAGAAGTTTCTCAACTTCAAGCTTGATAGAGGCTGCTTTACGTGGGTGGATAGGACGAAGTCGTTGTCAGACAGGTTTAGCGCTCGGGTATGTCTTAATCTCATGTACAACAATGTCGGGGTCAATACTCGACATTTCTTCATAGCTCCATGCGAAGATGTCACAAAATTCTTGGAAAAGAGATTTGTAGGTGACAACTTCGTCATGGGAACATGAAGCTCTGATATGCACATTTTCGACAACTCCAGGTTTGGTGGATATCTCGAGGGGGATGGTGGGTGAGATATTACTTAAGTTCCCTTTGTATAACATATTGTGTGTAGACTTGGGAATGGTAGAAATGACGACAATGATCGACGAGGTCGAGATCTGTTGGTAAATTTCAATGGTGTGTGGTTCCAGGAAGAGAATGGAACGATGATGTCCATCGTCCCAAGGGGTATCTTCCATGGACATAACAGACATAATCATCTCATCTGTAGGAAAAATGATGCGGAATGGATCTGGAGATAAATCATCAAGAGAGGGGGTAGAAGGGGTTGTCAATTGAATGTCTTGATAAGAGGATTCGACTAGACTCAAAGGCATTTGGTCTCCATAGCGAAGATGATCACCAGGGTTGGGTACTATCCATGGGTTGTAGGACGCAGGGGTTTCTCGAACAGAGGTGGAAATCATATTGATTGAAGTGACTAACAGATGTGGAATATCGGGTGGTGGAATGGGGAAAGTACCCATCAAAGAGGAGTATTTAAGAAGACTGACACCGAAATTCTCATATCTAGGGGGTGTTTTTGCAATGAAAGGTATGTTGATGGTACATGCATCAGATTTAAAGAAGGTCAATTGGTCCACCGTAATTACTTTTCCTTGATTAGGGAAACGTACGACACATAAAAGAGTGGACACAACTGCATGCATGGAATCAATCTAGCTACGACCAAGTAGAAGGTTGTAATCGAGAGGAGCGTCAAAGACCTCCACCTCAACATTGATCATTTTTCCTTCTAACGTAATAGGAAACAAAGGGAGGATACCGTAAGGCTTAAAACTAGAGCCATTGAAAGCTTTGAGCGTGTTGTGGGATTCAGTTAAGGGAGGAGAGCCAATGGCTTTCCAGTAGGTAATAGACATGACACACGTCGAGGCACCCTCATCAATAACTGTTCTACAAATGTTCTTGTCGGAGACAATAACTTGTATTTGGAATGCGAGTTGAGGGGGTAACCTTGGAATGTGATCTTCCAAGTCAAAAATTATTAAATTTGTATCGGTAGGGTCGATTCTACCAATATCTTTCAACGGTGCCTTCCGTTGTGTAGGAAAACTCTGAATTACTTCAAGGGCTGACATCACAGATGGTTCTTGGGCCAGATCTTCGACAATACTGTAGTTCTGGGCAGCACACGCATGAGGATTGAAAGCATATTTTTCAGACAACACCCTTTGGAGGAGGGCGAAGAACTATATCTGGGCTCGGTCATTCAAGATGAAGAGGACCATTGGTAGGTGGATTCATGGGAGATGGTTGGACCAACGAAGGAGGTATTTCATCAACCTTCTCTTTGGAGGAAGAATAATCTTTGGCTCGAGTGGTAAGTGTGATGTCATTCTTCTTTGAGTCACCTGTACACATTAATACGTAGGATGTAGTGGAGGGGGAGTGTTGGTCATGAATGACCAATTGGTCCTATTGTTGAGAAGGTAAGGGTTGTGACAACACGGCCATAGTAGGTGGTTTCGGGGTCCCTTGAAGGAACTTAGTAACCTCGGCTCGTCTTAGACAATCCTTAGTGTAGTGATCATCACCACAAATAAGACAAGGGTATCGAGGTTTGCGCTTATCCTTATCGTCAACATGTTGTGTTTTGGTCTTCATAGATTGTGGATTATTTTTATCCTCCTTGTTCTTACCCTTCCCTTTTTTGGATTTATTCTTTCCAGCGGGGGTAGATTGAAAATATTTCACCTCAGAAGTCTTGCCGGCAGGAGGGGTAGGAGACGGAGAATTTTGAACATTAGAAGCAACGGATTTGGGGTTGTGGCTATATGCTTGTGCGGAATGGGGTTGGACATGGAAAGTGCCAATCACATTGTTAGCTGCATGAGAAGCAACAGGAGTAGTTGAAGTAGTAGAAGTACAAGGACGAGGTGCGTCAGGGAGTAAATCGTAAAGAGTACTCATTTGTGAGTAAACGCGGTCGAGGTATTGAGCACGATTGATCGCTTGTTCTTCTGTGACAACTCCACCCATGTAAATGTCACCAGTAACTGTTCAGGAGGTTTGAGTTTGATGAGACGTCGTCTCCATTTCCACTCATGAATGTGATCAGAGATATGAGTGGCTTTGGTTTGTTTGAAAGAAATCAAAATTTCAGTTCCCATTTCGTAATGGATCGGTAACTGGTAGTGAGTGAGGAAATCCATAGAGAGGGTGATGAAGTCAGTGAAGAAGCCTCGTGGTAATTCTATATACCACTTTGTGGCAGAACCTGTGAGAGTTCACTGAAAAAGGCGTAAACGAATAGAGTCATCCATCAAAGAGTTGGATGAACACCAAAGGTGAAAAGTCATTACATGATTGTTTGGGTCCTCTCCTGGTTTACCATCGAATTTAGGGATGTCGAATGGTAGTTTGGCCGATATTGTGGGCCATTGAGGAGAGTGACAGATTAGATCATTTAAAATTATCGATAGATCAGGGAGGTCCATGGTGGCTAAGAAAGGTAACTGTCTATTCATGTGTGGGTACTGGTGACTTTGGGGAGGGAGCCCCGTAGGTATACCAGTATGACCATAAGCAGTTTGTGTATAATGCAAAGATTCGGTTGTTGGTGTGGAGGAAGTTAATTTATAGGGTTGTATTGGTTGGGGTTGTTCCGTTGAACAGGGGTGTGGGTTTGAGTGTTCGAGCCCCAAATAGGATTGGATGTACCTGGATATGGTTGGCCCATACTAGGGGGTATGAAGGAGCTAGCTTGAGACTATTTCCCCCCAGTTGAGTAAGGATTGTTTTGAATAAGATGGTTCCAATACTGGGCCAAGGATGGAGGTATTTTCTATCCATAGGGTGGGGTAGGTGGAGGTTTCCCTCCAATCAGGGGTTGCATCCCAATTGGGATTTATCCTGCAAAAGGGAATTGGGTTTGGCCTCCTTGGTGAAATTGTCCACCAACAAGAATCTGGTAATTAGGTGTGAAAGACAGGATGGTGCCACTAGGGTCGGTGCCTCTAATAGGGGATGGAAGAGGCCCTCTGAAAGGGGGTCGAGGAAGTGTCAGAATGAAACCAGGAATGAGATGGTGCCCAGAAGGAGTGGAAATGCCAAGAGTCTCAGATGGGATTTGTGTAGGAGCGGGAATAGAATCATTCAACACATGATATCCAGGGGGAAGTGTTGGGGTGAATCTAGGTGAAAGCGACATGCCAATGGGAGCTTGGCTAGCCACCATAATCCTGGTGTGAGGACTCGTAGTATCTGGGACCATTGTGTAATGGACCGTTTGTAAGGGAATAGTTAAGAAGTGGTCGGTTGGCAGAGCATCTGAACCAGGAAAATAATAGGTAGTAGTAAAAGGTATTGCATATAGATCAGATGTTTCGGGTGGCTCAGGTGTGACAGTGATATCAACGCCTGCTCCTGAGCCAAAGAGATCCCGTATTAAAATGCCAGTAGTCCAAAAAGGATCTTGACCCTTAGGTCCCGTGAAAGGTCCAGTTGGTAACCTAGAAGACTCAACAACTATTTCTCCAAAAGAATTCACTCGAACAATACGTCTCACAGAGTCGGAAGGAAGTCGGAAGTCCTCTCGAGAATTGGTAATTCGAAACCATTCTAAATAGTTAGTTCTTTCCACTTGTGGAGTGGCAATGTCTTGGACTTCACTCTGTTGAGGAGAGCCCTCTAGTGAGTTGGTAGGAAAGGGTTGAGAACCTTCTAGATATTCTGGGGGTAGTCCTTGCATTCTACATGAATGGCGTGGAGGGTCAATTGTGATTGAGTTAAAATCTTATGAAAGAAAATTCTATGGCCAACTTAAGTGAACAAACAACACACGCTAGTAAATATAGGAACCAAAACCAAGAAAACAAGACCTTCCAATTCTGAAGTCACTAGCTGGTGATGAAATCCAACGTCGTGACGTCGAGACAAGAAGGGGCTGGGCAAGGGTGGAAAAGTTACATTGACGACCTACTTAACGGACTTACACCCTGGTGCAAGCTCCCACACATAAACATGGGTATGCCCTCCAAGGAGCTCGAGTGAGTCTAGCCAATGTTGATTCTAGCTACCTTTAAGACTTACTCCTCCACAGTTACCTTGTGTAAGACTCTAAGAATATAGGCTACTAAGGTTACCACAAACAACAATGATGCCTGGGGAAATAGTCGACAGTCCGATCCACATGCAAGGGCAGGGTATCTGGCCCGAAATCAACTTGAGAGGCTTCCACTCATCATTGTGGGTATACCTTCAAGAGACCCTCATAATACATGCAATCTCTACACTGAGATCAACAAAGAAGGGTGAGTAACTCTACCAATCTCAATGCGACCTCAGGTTTGACCGTTGTGTGAGAAGGGCTTCCCAGGACAAAATGCTGCAAATGGAATTTCACACTCCCTATCACAAGATACTATTGTGTGTTTTGTTCTTTGGAGAGTGTGTCTCACTACCTATTCCAAAGCTCTAGCCTAGCTAATGTTGGTGCAAAAGAGCCTTAGAAGAAGTTACTAGTTGAATTTTAAAAATTACGCGATATTATTAAAGGCTGTTGTTACTCAAGAGGGAGACAGAAACGAAACTAGTGTTGTGTAAGACTTAGACCCAACAGTGCGCAAATATAAATGAATGATACAAAATTTTGTTCGATGAATTCTATCTATAGCAGGGAGAAAAGGAGTTTTTCTGGAGCAATGCAAACTATGATGTACAATTCTCTTTTCAAATGTAGTACCAAACAATCATGGACAACGTAAATTCACTATTCGTTCTCTTTCAATGTTTTAACTCCAATATTTTCTGAATGATTGCTTAAAAGAACAATTTTTTTTCTTTTTCTTTTTAGAAACCAAAAATCGAGATGGAACTAATAAAAGGTAAGCAACCAATGAAAATACAATACCTAATAAATGCCCAAATCAAATCTTTCAATGGAGATAAAAATTAAAATCGACAAGAAAAAGTCTCTTCAAATGTATATGGACAAATAACCTTTCCAAGCAGCAAGCAATCTAAAGAAATAATAATCCCAACTTTTAATCCGATCAAAGACTTTTGACCAAACAAGCACTCAGATCTCAGAATCCAAGATTACACCCTTGTTGGTAAAAGGTCGAGAAGTAAAAACTGGGAAAAATTATTAAGAAGAGTTTTCGATCTCCAAAAACTAATCGACCATAAAATTTGAAGTCGAGAAATAGTCAAACACTAGCAAAAGAAGTTCTTCCCAGATGAACAAACGAATTTGGGCATCAAAAAGAACAAGAAGACCTGATCCAAAACTTTTACAAATGGGTTCGCAGCCTAGTAGTGGAGTACGGTGTGAGAATGAGGCATTCTCACAGTCTGGACACTGGCAGGGTGTGAGGAGGTCACACTGGACTGAAAAGTGGGGTGCGAGAATGAATGATTTTCGCAGGCTCTAAAGAGGTATAGTGTGAGAAGGGTTGTAAATTATGAAAATTTGGAAAAGGGACAAAAAGTTTGAGTTAACCTCTAGATCTAGAGAGTCTATAAGGGTCTCCTACAAACTCAGAGACTGGTTGGCAATGAAACAGGTAGACCAAGAGTAAATGGCCAACAAAAGGAAACAAAAATGAGTTTTATCCCCAGTGGAGTTGCCAATTTTGTTACTTGATAAATCAGTATATGTGGACACTAACAGATCTCCCTAGATCCACCTGGATCTAGAACAAAATAGGACAGGACATGACTCTTTCCCTAAGTTGTAATCATCGAATCTACTACCAAGAAGGAATGAGTTACATACCTTTATATCATTTCCTTAAGTCTTTTTTGTTCCTACTTCGCTCTGCTACTCTTGTGAGATCAGGTCCAAGACAACACAAACCAACCGAAGTGAAGATAGAAAAGTATATTCAATGACAACCTATGCATATGATCAAGGAGTTATGCAATAAAATAAAAGTGATTTTATGAGAAAGGGGCATGCCACTGTATTGTATTAAATGAAAGTAGAAGATACAACCATATCACCTTGATGTCGCAAGCTTCCTTTTAGGGGTCCTTGGTTCCAACACACACACTTGCTCTACACTTGTATGAAGAAGATCCAGTATGGCTTGATAGACAAATGGAGGCCTCAAGCTTCAATTCAAACAGGGTTCCTCACACAATTCTTTCATCAATTCTCCATTCAATATTAATTAACCTCTTCCTTTAGAAACCCTTCATTATATAGGAGAAGGAGAGATGGTTAAAGGGATGAGGATGATCCCACTGAATCTGAGAAGTCAGTAGGATGCCAACCATGTGAATGCCAACTCATTTTCTAGAATATCCTCTTCTAGAACCTTCGTAACTTCCTCTTCCTTTTAAGATTTAAAACAGGTTCACACCCTACCTATAGAATAGACTACAAACACCTCACAGGATAGGTGTAGGGTTGCCTGCGAGAATCAAGATTCTCACACCCTACAACATAGTCAGCCTGCGAACTCATCTTAACAATATGTTTTATGGAAGAAGACAACAATCACTTTTCTCAGGCAAAGTTCCTTATGAGAGCCTAAACGCATAACTATAGAGACACCACTAGAGTGACCAAAATAATGTGTAACATGGGCAACAGGGTGGAACATGGCTCCACTTTCTGCAAATTTTGCACTATTCCATTTAAGGCCCTGCTGGAAATGGACTTAGTGCACCCATTGCCACATAGTTTCCAAGTACAAGACACTCATCTCTACGATTCCATTCAAACCTCCATGAGGTACACCATATGTTCTCACACATGGCCTTGGCCTTTTACATATCCTATAATTGCATTGTCAGGTTGGCCAACTAGGACTGTACCTACACCAATCCTGCTGATGTCTCTCCTCCTCCTGGTGTGGCCTCCAAGCACATTGAAATTTACTCCACTTTGGGTTGAGTATTCACCTTTTGTTGGGTAAGTATGAATTGAATATGGGGAAGTAACATGATAATGAATCATTCTTTATGATACACGTATTGGATCTATAAGATCATCCTATCCAACAAATTATTGAACCATTGGTCATAATCCCACGCGGTTTCTCCTAGTTTATGCTTAATCTCTGTGATCTATGTAATACATTGAGATTTTAACTTAGGTTTCTGGAATTCCTTAAGAAAATATCTCTTGATTTATGTCAGGGACCTTTCCTATCCCACTGGCCAAAGGTGGTATGCTTGTATCATCAACTCATGGAAAAACTGAAAGAGGTTGTCCATTGTTGGAAGGTGAAAGTTGACGATATTGATGATGATTACCAAAGAGACATACATATCAAAGAATTTGAGGGTGAGCACACAGTTGAGGGAAAAGTTATGGATATGGCTACGCTAGACTATGGTCATTCGATTAAGATAAACAAACATAATATTGTCACTAAGGAAGAACCTAAAATAGAAATCATTGGCGACTATAGGGACAAGGAGATTGTCACCTAGCTTGTAGATATACTCAAATAATATGAGGAATTATTCCCTTGAAGCTTCTTAGAGATGAAAGGAATTGCAGGGTCCCTAGGGGCTATGAAAATTCAGCTCAAGCCAGAGGCCAAGCTGGTTAAGAGGAGCCCTTACTGATTAAATCCCAAATATAAAGAAAAGGTGCATAAGGAGTTGTATCAAATGCTAGTTGCTAGAATCATTGTTCATGTAGAAGAGTTGAATTGGATTAGTCTGATAGTGGTGCAACCAAAGAAAACATGTGACATTCAACTCTGTGTAGACCCGATGATCCTTAATGATTCCTGTGTGAATGATCCATTCCCTACTCCTTTCACTAATTAGGTTTTGGAGAATGTTGGTAGATGAGAAGCCTACTCATTTACAAAAGGCTTATCAGGATATCATCAAGTTCAGATCATGGAGAAAGATCAAGCCAAAACCACCTTCATGACAGAATTGGGTTCCCTTGCTTATAAAATGATGCCATTTGGATTAAATATTACTCTTGAAGTTTTTTCCACTATCGTGGTCGTAGGATTTAAAGAATTTATCCACAAGTTACTTGAATTTTATTTGGACGACTTGACATTGTTTAGTTTGTTAAAAGAACACATGAAAGCCCTTCCCTTGATGCTGGATCGATGTTGCCAGCTATAGATTTCATTGAATTTGAAGAAGTTCATCTTTTGTACTCCATTTGGGATGATATTGGGGCATGCCATCTACAAGGATGGATTTTTAGTCGACCAAGCTACTATTGTTTCCATACTAGACATGGTTCCCCCCATGTCAGATCGTAAACTCCATGCCACATTGGGTCATACAATATATTATCAAGGGTTCATTCAGAGCTATGAAAAAATCACTACCCCGTTGCAGAAGTTGTTGCACAAGGATACCAAGTACATCTGGACATAAAAATTCCAGGAAGCCCTGGACACTCTAAAGGGAAAACTAGACACTATGTTGATTTTGGTTTTACTCGATTGGTCCAAACTATTTCATGTTCATGTAGATTCTTCGTCCATTGCATTGGGAGAGTTTCTTGTGTAGTCGAGTGAAGGAAATATTGATAATCTGACCTACTTTTCTAGTTGCAATTTTTCTGATGTAAAATAGAATTACAAAACGAATGAGCACGAGGGTCTGGCCATGGTCTATGCCTTGTAGAAGTTTCACCCTTATTTGTTGGGAACCCCTTTTAAATTCTTCACTTACCATTCTACGCTCAAGTACTTGGTCAATAATCCAATGTTGGGGGAAAGGATATGCCATTGTCTTCTTCTCTTTCAAGAATTCACATTTGAGGTAGTTTTCAAATCGAGAAAATACAATGTTGGACTGGATCACTTTCAAGGATCGAGTCTGGCGAAGCTAGTCGAAGTCTAGATGAACTCCGCGATGCAAACATTTTCCACGTAGAAGAAGTTCATGATCAGCTAGATGAGATTACTTAATTTATCAGGTCAGGACAAGCCCCAATGGAGTATACTTTGACCATGTGCCATCAACTAGTGAACCATAGTGCCAATTATTAGTTGATTTCCGGGAAAATATACAAATTGAGAGCTGATGGAATTATTTAAAGATGTTCCTTCGAGAACGAATGAGACCCCATTTTGTATGAATCCCATGAGGGTATTGTAGTAGGACACAATGATGGTAAACATTTCTCAGGAAAGTTCCTATAGGCAGAGCTTTGGTGGCATTCTCTCTTCACTAATTCCAAGGAATATTGTAAATGGTGCGATGTTTGTCAGTACATTGAAAAGTCATGTCGAAGAGATGAGCTAACTTTGTTTCCATTTATCATATTGGAACTATTTGAGAAGCAAGACATTGATTTTGTGGGCCCTATCAATCGTCCCATGTTTTGTATGGGTGCACATTATATTATTATTTCTATTGAGTATTTGACAAGATGACTCAAATCTATGCCAGTTAAGGATTGTACAGAAGAAATGATGATGAAATTTATTTTTGAGAATGTGATTACCAGATTTGGGTTCCCAAAGGTGCTAATGACTGACCAAGGCTCACATTTTCTGAACAATACCATTCAGGAACTCACTCAGGATTTCATGATCCACCACCAAAAGAACACTCCCTATAATCCTCAAGCTAATGGTATGATTGAAACTTTTAATAATATTTTAGCACATGATTTAACCAAAGTTTGTAATATGAAACATGATGAATAGGATCATGCTATCCCCATAGTTTTGTGGGAATATCTAACAACCTACAAACATCTGACAAAGCGTACCCCCTTCATATTATTCTATGGCAAATAAGTAGTCATGTCGCTCAAGTTTATTGTTCCTAGCCTACACATTGCTCTAGCTACTCACATGATAGATGAGTAGTCACTTCAACAATGGTTATATGAACTCATGGATCTGGAAGAGAAATTTTTGGTGATAGGATTCGATTAGGTGGTAAAAAATCAGAGACAGAAGGAATGGCATGATCGTAACATCCACCACAAAATTTTGCAGCCAGGTTCTTTGGGGTTGTTAGATGACAACAAATATTTACAACACCCCAATAATTTAGGTATGTGTTGGTTGGGCCCTTTCCACATGGTTTACAATAGTAAAGTAGGTGCAACCAAGATGGCCACATTATAGGGACAACATCTCAAGGGACTTGTCAATGGAAGGGGGTTGAAGGTGTACTATGGCCTGTAGGGGTCACCTATCATTTAGATGCACTTGTCCAACCTGGAGTTCCCATAGGATAGGCTTAGAGTAGGATATGCAACAGGTAGAAAAGTACATAGTCAACATAACTCAACTTTTTGGAATTACATAATACACTTCAGTCACACATACAAACTATATAGATTGACAATTTTGCGTATTCCCAAGATTTTCAATTCAGGGTGAAGTTATGGCCCATGTACAAGGTACCGGCTCTGGCAGGGGATTCACATGGGACTAGGTTGAGATACCAGGTGCTACACTACATTGAAAGGTGAAGCAATCAAGTTCATCTATGTCACCCACCACCTAGGTACATAATCAATTATGACACCACATTCAAAAAGTCACATCACCAGTACAAAGGATCTAAACCGTTATCTACTCACCTATGGGACTCAATCATGGCTCAATAGTTCTTCTCTGAAAATTCATGTTGGTCGACCCTTTGTATCATTTCAACATGAAGTTTTGGCCATTATACATTCTATATATACACATTCCCACCCATCCATCCTTTGGAGAGATCCTCCACATCCCATTATCTCTCGCACTCTCCCACTGTCTATCCACCAGTCTCCTCTGAGCATCCACCTATCCCTCCAATCCCCACTGGTCTTCCCATATCTCATTCAAGTTTCCCATTCATGGCCTTTTTCAACAAGAATTTATGGGTATGTAATTCTTAGTCTAGCCAAACAACCATAGAGCCATATAGCTTCGCCAAGTTCTAGTTGTAACATTTAGCTTAGCTAGGGGGTTAGTTTCTTGATGGTTTGCTTAAAAAATATCTCTCACTCACTGCTACTGAAACCCTTGAATATAGAAAGTTTGAGAATATGGTTGAAGGAAGCCCAAATCCATCATTTACCTTGAGGATTTCTTGACTCATTCCAAGACTCCTGTCTCATTGAAACTATAGCCTAGATAGGTGATTCACTCTTACTCAAACTCAACTACAACCACAAGTTGGTTTGATTCTCTGGTTTTACAATGAGGATGATTTTCTCTTACTAAATTCCCACATCAATCACTCCATGAGGCAATTGGATCGAGGATGAGCCAAATAATAGTGGTGGGGGCTTGTTGGCACCCAAAGTTTTGGGTAAAGATCACGCACACACTCAAGTAGTTTCAAATTAGATGATATGAGGCACATGTTCCATTTCAAGTTTTGAAAATGCATGACAATATTATATTTTCCAATGCGCCAATGTGAGTTTTTGTGATGCATGCCAAAAATTAAGAAGACATTACATGCGTGCCGGAATCAAGAAAATAATATTAAGGAAATTTTACCAAATGATTACTTCAAGAAACACGAGAGATCATGGAACAATAAGGGGATGAGTTGGAAAGGTAGTTAATATTACCATGACTCCAAAGAGGTGACATGGACTGCACACAGGTGATAGAAGCATACAGGACTGGTAGTCAACAGAGCGAGTGGATCAGAAATGAAAGTGACTGAGCGTCAGAGAAGAGAAGGAAATAAAAGGGAGCAATGGAGAGAGAGAAAGAGTTGGTTCAATGGTTACTTAGTTGATTATTAATGTCAATTTTATTAAAGCTCTCTCTAAGACATGGTTTTGTAATGTATCTGGTTGTGATTTTGGTTTTGTAACAATTGTAGAGTTTGAGGGGAAGCACATTGTTGGAGAGGCATTCTAGATAATGTTTGGTATCTGCACCAAAAGGAGGTCGAAGGGTAAAACACAATTAGAGGATGGACTAGAGTGCACGAAGGGAGCTGACTACAAAGATTCAAAGAGTGCGACAAAATAATGCGTGACGAAACAATGCACAAAAGGAGTAAACAAATTATAAAATGTTGGGTTTTGGGGACACTTTGTCCACTTTTGTAATGAGATTAGCCCTATTTATATGTATAAATATGTAATAGGTTTTTGAATGAGGGTAGTAGAGGTTGAGAATAAGAGAAGTATGTAAGTTTCTAATGATTTTGGGTAAGGGAGTTGAATGAAGGAATAAATCTGATGTATGACCAATGAGTGAACTCAACTGTAGCATAACAACTAGGTAAGTTTGGTAAATGATACTATTTCAGATTTGTACCATAGTGGACAGTTGTAAGAGAACTATCAATGAATAATATAAGAAGCCAACCATTGTGGATGTAACCCAAGTTGGGAAAACCATGTAAATCTGTGTGTCATGATGTGTTTGCAATGGATGATGTTTTCTAGTTTATGTTGAATGTATTGTTCACTTATGATGTTATAATGTTGCACACTGAAATATCTAAAAGCTAAATGAATTTTTAATGAGAGAATGTCATGTTCATACCAAATTTAATGTTGAGAAACTGTTAAGTAATGATAACTACTCACATGAGTAAATGAGAGGTTGAATGCCTCACTTCCCCTCAACACTGCAAAACCTTGGTTCCTACAGCCCCTCTAAATTCCTTGAGTGAGACTTCACTTTCTTTGTAGGTGATGCAAAAAGGGTTGATATATAAGGGTTTTGTTGGTATTTGAATGATTAACCCCATGTATACCCCCTGCACTCTAACAAATGGTTTCGTTGCTGGGACCGAGAACTGTAATTGAGGGGAATGTTTTGGAGGAAAAATAGGGAAGAAATTGAAGAATGGTTAGAAAGGAATCAAAGAGGCTTTGTTAGAGAAAATAATAGAAACCCTAGGCTCAACAATGAAAAGTGGTTACAAAGGGAGACTAGTGGAGAATGTTGGGAGATAGAGAGTTGAAGCCCCGAAAAACTAGACTCTTGAACTGATTAGACAACTCAATATGGCAAGTAATAGGGTTTATTGCGTAGTATATTTCTAGTTGAGTAGTATACTAGGGGGTTATATTACAAAGTTTGTAGTATATTGTACCAAATATTATAGTTTCGTGGAGAGGGACTTATTCAAGGGTCCACGCGGAAGATATTTGAGCACATTATCTACTTGGATAAAGATTTTACCGTGCGATAAGAATGTCACAAAAATGGAGTCTTATAGCTAAGTGCCTTCACACAAATAGGGGAACTGGTGGATGAATGAAGGATGGTCTAAGAGTGGGAAGGATGAGTAAGGAGCAGATGGGATGATGATGTCGAGAGAGGATACTGAATCAGAAAGAGAGATTGGAGTACTCCACTGTGGGAAAAGGGTTAGATACAATAAGAGGGAGTTTGTGGTTGGAAAATGAGAGCAAAACAAAGAATTTGAGGAAAGTGATCCTTGCACAAAACTTTAGATCACACCATATGGAGAAAGGAAAAGGAAAGAAAGAGATCCTCAAGACTTCCTAGAAGAAGGAATCCCATCTCAGATCAAAATTTGTGTCAAACTCATGACCCTGTGTGCGTCATTAAGGATATAAGCAGGAATCAAGACTTGTTAAAGAGAATTTTTAATAAGTGGAGGAAGTCAGAGAAATAGTTAGAACAATGGGAACAACACAACACACCTGAATCAATGAGCATCACCAAGGGTAAGTACAACACTTAATACAATGGCAGGGGTATACCATACCTTGAGAATGCCTAAACTTCAAGAAATAGGGTTAGAGGCCCTTGAACAACACTTGTTTGTATGTGACACAATATGGACTGTGAAGAATGTCTAGGACGAGGCGTCGAAAATAATGTAGTTCACCATGAAATTAAGCGGCCACAAAATGATGTGTTATACGAATTTTCAAAAAAATACTCTGGTAGATAGTCAAGAACTTTGGAAGGAATCAGACAATCATTGTTAAAAGAATTCAAGAAGCCAAAATCCGAATCCTAATATATTACAGAATTGAAGGAAATTAAGCAAGTGCAAAACGAGATAATGTGGGATTATGACTAGATATTTAAAGATGTGATGGGGTGACTAACCTTTCATATTCATGATGAGAAACATCGGGAATGGTTTATAACAAGCCTATTAATGCATATTCGTTGTCCCTTAACACAAGAATAGGTCACGTCACATCTAGAAGCTTTGGAAATCACGATGAAATTATAAGCTTCTCCTATAAGAGATGATGTAGGTATGATGCAAGTACAATCACAGTTGGCGACACTGAGAATTCAATTATCAGAGATAGCGAAGGAAAAGTAAAAGCACGAACATGTTTGGTGTATACAAGTAAGATAGAAGGACATATAAAGTAATTGTGTCCAACCTTAGCATAGTATATGGCCACAGGAGCACCGAACCCATTGGCATGAGGATTGGGGTAATAAGAGATATGTAAGATATGGGGGGATCATCCAACTGCTTGTCCCTTACTACAAAAATATTAGATCACCCCAAGAAATTTATTTTGTAATTTTTTCAAATCAATAGGACACAATGAGAAATACTGTCACACATTCTACTTGATAAGAGAGCGCACTTTGGATGTGCAGAAAATACAAGAGGAAAATATCATAGTAGAAGGAGGAATCCCACAGTATAACACTTCAAGAGGTTTTAATCAGGGTGATCATGGAGGTTTCGATAGAGTTTGAGGATGTGGAGGATTTGGTTGAGGAGGAAAAGAACCGATAATTTGATACAACTGCAATCAACCAAGACATTTATCGAGAGATTTCCCAAATCCTTGCATGACAAGAACATACTATATATCCTTGGATCATGTGACAAGAGACTATCCCCAACTAATAATGAAGTGGTAGGAAAGAGGGAATCAAAAACAACATCTGACTAAACATCGAAATCAAAACTAGAACCCACAGATGATAACCACTAATGAGTGTGACAATCAACCAAGAGTAGCAGCCATTACACGTGGTGGAACGTGAACATGACCAGATGCGACAGAGAAGGGAAAGGGAGTGGACCAATGGATAAGGAAAGAAACTGAACCCATTCCAACATTCAATCCATAAAGAGAAAGGGAAACTTATCAACAAGCAAGGAAGGAGATACTAGGACTAGACTGGATAGCTTCAATGTAAAAAACACCACCAGTGTATGATATGCCACCAATTTACGGTTGCACTATTCTAGACAGGTCAATCGAGAAGGTAAATGCTTTGACAGAATTTCTAAAAAACTATTTAGAATTAATGTAGGATGAGACATCACTGAATACACTATGCATAATGATTTATTAGTGTACACAAGACCGAGAAGTGCCTATGACGTAGAAAGCAGTGAATTTAGTCTTGCACAAGAAAAGGAAAAATAAAGAGTTCAAATTAAGTCTGTAAATAAGGGAATGTGACATGGATAATGCCATCTTGGATTTAGGACTAGACATCAATTTTCTTCCAAGAAAAATGTGGGAGATGATGGGGAAACCAAAGGTAGTTTGGTCGACTATCCAGTTGAGGTTGAATAACCAACAAAAGATAATACCGATTGAGAGATTAGCAGGTGTACCTGTGAACATAGATGGAGTGTGTGGTGTAGATGATTTTGAAGTCATTGAGATTTTGGATAACAACCAACCATATTCAACATTGATTAGATTGGATTGGGATTTCAATAACCATGCAATCATCAATCTGAAGAAAAGATAAATTATTTTTGGAGGAGGAGGATTAAAGGTCATTGCACCATTAGATCCTGTGGAGGTAGGAATATATGTCGGGCCCACAAGAAGGGAACTTGATAACTTATATAACATGAAATCATGCATGGATGACTACATCAACCCCACTGTGGATGGTTCACTTAGATAGAGAAGTATAAACTCTTATGCATAAGACTGATAGGAAGGACCAAAACAATGGCATCACCGGTTGTATGAAGTGTCGACCATAAGGTGTGCATGCATTACTCAATCATTACGCTGGATCAGAACAGAGGTACAAGATGCACCAAAGTTCAAAGGAGTAACTAAGGTAAGTTATTTTTTCAATTATTTCAAGCTCCATATAAATGTACAAAAAATGTTATTAGCATTAGATGTTGCACTAAGAGAAACCCTAGTGAGATGGTGGGAAACCCACAAGGAAGGGATATAGAATTGGAAACATTAAAAAAGGATTATGCATATTAGGTTTGGGATAGAGAGTGATCTGAATGACCATGTGGCGTGATGTATTACAACTTGAAGGAAAGTTCTGAAGTAGGAATGGATGCACAAGTTCATACATACACTAGAGACAGTTTCTAGGAATTGGTATTTAGTGTTGGAAAGTTGGTTTGGACAGTTGGTTGTCATTTATGTCAACCCTTTGAGAAGTCCAAAAACCCTATAGATATGGTTGAGAATGATGGTGAGTTAGTTGTGATTGATGGAATGGTTGAAGTCAACAGATGTGTTGGGTGAGTTTGATGAATTCTACATGAAGCCCTAGAGGTATGGTTATGGTACCCAAATTTGGTTAAGGAATATTGAAATGAAGGACAATGTACATGAAGTTAAGATACTCATGGATGGATAGTCCTTTTCATTCCATTTTTGTTGATAGGTGGTATGCCACATGGTTCCTAACGGTTGAGGAGTTATGAGGTCATGAAGTTGGAAGCCCAAAATGTGGGTTAAGAAGCCCTTATGGAAGCCCCAAAGATGGGTCAAGAAGCCCCTAATTGGTTGCAAGTCATTAATGAAAGGGTAAAGTGGTTGTACCAAGAAATTTCAAGAAGCCCTAAAGTTAAGAAAAAAGGTTACTTAGAAAAAGTATATATACACCTCAAGAAGTCACTCATAAGTATATTCACACACACATTCTATTGAATATTTTTGATATGAGTAAGTGATTATTATCTGAGATAACCAAGGAGATCTGAGGTGAATTTCAGAGGGAAGATGAAGTGAAAAAGACCTAAATTCCAAGGGAGGATGAAGTCTTGTGAGGATGTGTTCTAAGGCATGTTATTTACAGGTCATCTTACCATTTTTGATATAAATTTATTTCTATAACAATTATACAAAAAAGCTTTAGGTATATTGCAAAGACATATCAAGGTATGTGTTCTAAAATTCCTGCTTCTAGGTCATTGCCGTTTTGGAGATACCTTCCATGGAAAATAGGGTTTTTGGCTAGTCCTGAAAATAGTCTCAAACATGTGTTCCAAGTAAAACAACCATAACTTCTTCTTAGAGTATCCAAATTTACTGAGAAAAAATGCATTGAATATAGTACATTTCACAGTATGTTGTGTATTATTTTTAGATATATATATCCAATATTCAACGCTTGGAATTCCCTACAAGTTCTCTCCCTAGAATAAGACATATTTCAACAAGATCTACCATTTTTGCTATAACTCCTTTTCTGGGATGTTCCAAGAAGTGAAACTTAGAGTAATTATAGAGACGAGATTGAATAATATTGGGTACATTTTTCAGACCTTTATTTATTACAAGTACGAAGTTATGCTTGTTGAAAGTTAGGATTTGTTACTAATCCAAAAACTAGTCCCATGAGACTAAGGTAAAGTTTGATGAAGATGCTATTCTATTGTTGCTGAATTTAAGGAAGGTTTGCAGGTCTATGATCACATAAACTGGGTATGCTTATATGCAGGTTTTTAGGGTTACATGTTGATGATGTTATGGTGCATGCTTGAAGCAAGTATTTGGTATACTGTTGAGGCATTGTCACATGATTGAGGCACATATTAGGTGCATGGTTAAGACATATACTTGGTATATGATATTGGTTATTTGGTACTTGGTTGAGGCACTTCATTGATGATATATTATGGCACATGGTGTATGGCATGATTGAGGCATATCATGAGTGATATGGTATATGTTTGAGGCACATGGTTTGGAGAGCATATTGGATATTGGGCACATTGTTTGAGATACATTTTTGGTATATGTATGAGGCATTCCTTGGTTAAATTGATGCATGGTGAGATACATAGTTGATGTGTGATATGGTGTTGGCACATGGTATGCCACAAGTTTTGGTTTATGCATGATTTGGTACATGGTATAGTACAAGTTTTGGTACATGATTGATGCATGATTTGGTGCATGTTTGGAACATGATTTGGTACATGATATGGTATAGGCTTGGTACATGGTTGAGACACATATCTTGTGATGGTATGTTGGTGATATTGGTAAATTCTTGGTAGAGGCATGTGTTGGTGAGGTTGAGCATCTCATCGAGAGGTGTTCTTGGTGATCGTGGATCTAGTTTCATTGATGTTGAGTATAAGTGATAGTGGTAGGTTTATGCGATAGGTTGACAATGACAGGTTGGATACAATGACAGGTTGATGTGATAGGTTGAAAGTTATAGGTTGAAAGTTACAGGTTGATGTGATAGTGGTAGTGATAGTGGTAGTGATAGTGACAATGGTAGTGAAAGTGGCAGTGATTGTGGTAGTGAAAATTGGTATACATTTATATTTTAGGGTGATAGGATGAGGCAAGGAAAGGGGTTTGTAGCCTCCTTCTAGTTTGAGCCAGAGAATCATGGTGTTGGATCTCCCTTCAAGTTGGATCCTAAGAATCAAGGGGTTATAGCCTCCTTCTGGTTGGAGCCAGAGAAATCAAGGAGTTGTAGCTTCCTTCAGGATGGAGCATGAGAATCAGGGGGTTGTAGCCTCGTTCTGGTTGGAGTCAAAGAATTCATGTAGTTGTAGATTCCTTCAGGTTGGATCATGTAAATAGGGGGTGGTAGATATTAAAATAATAGGTGTGATCATTTTTATCATAGACAATATCACTATATTGTCACCCAACCATAGGCACAAGGCCACCCCCAAGAACTTTAACCTTGATAGATAGAATATTTTTGGAAGAAAACACTAGAACCAATAGGAAACCAAGGTAGAGTACCTCTCTCCAAAGATAGCATACCAAGAAGAGAGTCTAAACCATAAAACAAAGACCAAGTCGCCACTGCAACAACTATAGCTCTCCTCCAGTCATGCGCACCACTAGTCCTTATGAAGTTGTGAGAGTGAGTGTGAAAAATGAGCTCAAGCGCCCTCTATTTATAGTGCTCCAAGTCACCTAAGTGGGTTGACTATTCTTCCTGGAGGTTAATAACTTAATACAAAATATTCTCTTGAGCCAAATTGTCTTCTAGGGTTCTTATCCAATAGTTTAGGGTTTCTCTAGATTCCTGGAATATTCTAGTCTCAACAAAGGTTACACAAGGAGGTTAATACCTCCCGAAACTACCGTAACATCAACACTCCCTCCTAGATAGGGAGGTATGATCAGTAATGTTCTTGAGCACAAACAAATCATTCTACTGGTAGCATCATCATATCCACACATTCTATCTCATGATCACACAGATCAAATCAGGAGCACCATCATCACTATCCATCTAGATAGTCTCCATGGCAATCATAACAATTCCATGCAACAGAGCACAACTGTGTCTATCCATAGTAGTATACAACTACTATCTAGTGGTACAAAACCACTCCTAGTAGCACATGGATACTAACCAATGACACACAGTCACTACTAGTGGAACAAATCCACCACAATAGCATAAAACTATTGTCGAGAGACAAACAGTCTCACACAACAATTAAATAATATCATTCGATATCATCCTGCATCAACAATGTCATCAACTGCATCACCTCTAAGCCGTACTAGCATGATGAAAATGCATCATATCTAAGTTGTACTAGCATGATCTGGAGTATCATATACATCATCTCTAAGTTGTACTAGCATGACATATCTAGCATGATGCCAATGCATCATATCTAAGTTGTATGCCACCTCTAAGATGTACTCACATGATGTAGATCAATGACTCATTGTGTCATATCTAAGATGTATGATCATCTCTAAGTTGTACTAGCATGGCATATCTAGAATGATGCCAATGCATCATATCTAAGTTGTATGCCACATCTAAGATGTACTTGCATGATCATATCTAGCATGATACGAGCCCCCTGCATCATCTCTAAGATGTATGACCATCTCTAAGATGTACTAGCATGACATATCTATCATGATGCCAATGCATCATATATAAGTTGTATGTCATATCTAAGTTGTACTTGCACGACCATATCTAGCATGATGTGGCTCACCAGCATCATCTCTAAGTTGTAATAACATGAACATAACTAGCATGATGTCAATACATAATATCTAAGTTGTATGTCCACCTGTAATATGTACTAGCACGATGCTCCTCAGGCCACTATACAAATAAATCCAACCATCTATATCATATCTGAGATGTACTAGCATGATCACATATAGCATGATGCAAGCATCATATCTAAGATGTATGACCATATCTAAGTTGTACTAGCATGATACAAATCTACATCTCAATGATTGTCCATGATGCCACATATCAGTGATCCCTCCCAACCAAGGAAGTCATCTCCTCCATTTCAACCAAGGGAGAAATCTCCACGATCCCCAACTTGTCCCTCAAGTATGAAAAAATTATCTTGGACAAAGGCTTTGTCAAAATATCTGCATTCTTCTCATCAATGGAGATATAATGGAGAACCACTTCTCCCCTATGGACTTTATCATGGAGAAAATAGTACTCGATCTCCATGTGCTTTGACCTGTCATGGAAAATTGGGTTCTATGAGAGATTCACACAACTATGGTTATCAAAATATATCACGATCGAATCCAACACTTGATCAAATAGTCCGTAAACCAACTTACAGAGCCACACTGCTTCCATACAAGCATCACAAGATGCAATATACTTTGCTTCTGCAGTGCTGAGTGCGACATAATTTTTTTTTCTATCCCATGATATCATAGCATATCCCAAACTGAAACACATACTAGAAGTACTCTTTCTATCTTCTGCACTCCCTGCCCAATCTGAATCAGTAAATCCATGCATATGTATATCACTGTTTGAGACATATTTGAAACCATAAGTTATCATCCCATGTAGATATATCAAGATATTCTTTTTCAGCTATCCAATGCTCTTTTCTAGGTTTCACCTGGAATTGGCTCAACATGTTCACAACAAAGAAAATGTATGACCTAGTATTCACCAAATATATCAAGGAGCCAATCAACTTCCAGTATAGGGATGAGTCTACTGGATCAGAATCAAAATCTCTCAACTTCCTTAAATTTGTTACCATGGGAGTTGTCATGGATTTTCAATCCATCATCCCAAACTTCTGAAGGATATTTACAATATACTTCCCTTGTCCTAGGAAGACTTCACCATGCTTCTGCCATACTTCTAATCCCAAGTAGTAGTGCATGAGACCAAGATCCTTCATATAAAATTCATTATCTAGCTCCTTCTTATGCTAAATAATGAGAGGATCTACACCTGTTAGGAACAAATCGTCAACATATAACAATAGAATCACAGGTTCATTATTCACAACTTTTTAATAGAGATTTGGATCGACACAACTCTTGGAAAATCCAAGTCTTGTCAAGTAGCTATCAAAATGTGCATACCAAGATCTTGGAGCTTGCTTGAGTCCATACAAGGCTTTTTTCAATCTGCATACATGGGTTTCTCTTGGGTGTACCTAAAAACCTTGAGGTTTCTCTATGTAAACTTATTCCTCAATTACTCCAT
Source organism: Picea engelmannii (assembly GCA_009831015.1). Taxonomy (NCBI): domain Eukaryota; kingdom Viridiplantae; phylum Streptophyta; class Pinopsida; order Pinales; family Pinaceae; genus Picea; species Picea engelmannii. The sequence continues at coordinate 569,948 of ML776765.1, forward strand.
TGAGAAAGGTGGTCTTTACATCCATCTGATGTAAACTCCAACCCATGGATTCTGCTAGAGATATGATGGATCTGATAGATGTATATATGGAAACCAGAGAAAATGTCTCATCATAATCTTCTCTCTCTTGCTGGGAGAAACCTATAGACATGAACCTTTCCTTGTATTTATAGATACTTTCATGCACTGCATGGTTTGTCTTGTAAAATCATTTAGGAAAAAATTTCATACATTTTTTTTCATGATTGATATTCTTCCATTACAACTTCCTTCTATTCTTTCTGCTTGATTGCTTCTTCAAAGGTGGAGGATTCTATAAATGGAATATGATTTCAACTTCTTTCTTTCTCTAAATTTTCTATCTGGAGCACCATACTTCTCTTCATGATCTCATGGGATCAATATATTCTTCTCTTCTTAGTATTATATTGGTGTAAATCTTTGTGGTTCTGCCATGTCTGATACAACATTCTTACATAGTAACTTATTTGGAACAAACAAATACATCCTCATGGAAGCCTCCATGAAATCTTGTAAGATAACCTGCCCGAGAAAAGAACAATAAAAGTATTTCTAGTATAATAGATTTTTCATAAGAACATATCTATAGTAACAAGAATGAATAAAATTTTTATGGTGATAATCATAGTATTACCAAGATGAGCTTCCTGAGAGAAAAACAAGAAATATCTCTCCAGAGTAGATGTTAGTTCATTTTGAAAACAAGTACAATAAGCTTCTATATCAATAGTATTCACATGCTATCAAGTATTCATTACATCTAGAAGTAATAGAACCTTTCAAAGACCGCTTTCACAATTTGTAATGTAGAAACTATCAACCTTGGTATGTGAAAATTTGAAACTTATCAATTTAATCAATCTTGGAACTTGGAGCCTCAGCTACTATGGAGGGTGCACTTGTTTCTTTGAATGCACTACATCCAATATTATTGCTTGGACAAGGTCTCTAGTACATTCCTTGCAAACACACTCATCATTTGCTAGAAGATATAAATTGAAAGACATATACAAGTGCATACCTTCTAAATATTTGTAGCATCATCCAACTTGTCTTCTAATCTGAAACTAGATACCATATTGACAAGGAGAGGTTAGAAACGGAATTAGAAGGTCCAATGATTAGAACAGTCTAGAAACTCTAAAATTTCAATTTTGACCACATAATTAATTTTACCAAAAGTCAACCTTTGACTTTGACTTTGAACAATCAACCTTTGACTTTGACCAATCAAACTTTGAATTTGAAAAAAAAATTCAAACTTGATGTTTTTTCTAGCTGAGGGTACCAAGAGGTGCGCTAGGCTAGGGCACACTAGAATGCCAAATAAATATACGAAACACTTTACTATAGGTTCTCGAACAAATGGGTTAGGGTTTACTGGTGCTACAAAAATTGACTGCAACTACAATTGCAAATGGTGCTATAACGAGCTTGAAAATGAACTTCCCAATCTACCTTCCAATGGTTAGACTATATAAAGATAATGTGGGCCCATAACCTATTAAAATAATAAGTTTTATTTTTTTCACCGTAGACAATATCACTATATTGTCACCCAACCATAGGCACAAGGCCACCCCTAAGAACTTTAACCTTGACGAACAAAATAATTCCAGAAGAAAACACTAGAACCAATAGCCAAACAAGGTAGCGTACCTCTCTCCAAAGATAGTGTACCAAGAAGAAATTCCAAACCATAAACCAAATACTAAGTCATCGTTGCAACAACTACAACTCTCCTCCAGTCATGCACACCACTAGTCCTTATGAAGTCGTGAGTGAATGTGACAAATGAGCTCAAGTTCCCTCTCTTTATAGTGCTCCAAGTCACCTAACTGGGCCAACTTCTCTTCCTGGAGGTTAATAACTTAATATAAAATACTCTCTTTAGCTGACTTATCTTCTAGGGTTCTTATCCAACAATTTAGGGTTTCTCTAGCTTCCCAAAATATTCTAGTCTCATCAAAGGTTGCACGTGGAGGTTAATACCTCCCATAGCTATTGTAACATCAACAATAGCCTCCTAGTTGCAACTGGATAATTGGGAATTTTGTGCTTCCAATGAATGTGTAATTTGATATATAAGAAAGCATTCTATGGTTTTCTCCCATTTGGGTTTCCACGTAAATTCTGGTGTACAGTGTACTTGATGTGATGTTGCTTATGTTGATATGCTCATGATATATTGATGATATACTACTTATTAAGTTGAATTTTATATATTGTGGTTAAAAGTGGTAAATGTGCTCATACTGATTCACCCCCCCCCCCACCTCTTAGTATTCCAACAATTGGTATAAGAGTAGGTTCCTTCAGGAAACAATTTAACCACTTGAAGGTAGATCACATAGATCAATAATAGTGCATAAATAGATAATAGAATATCGTGGTTTGATGGTCAGATTGATCAGAACTATGAGTTGTGGATTATCAGGATGAAAACATTTTTACAGGCACATGGATATGCTGCTTGGCAATTAGTTTTTACAAGATACACCGCTACAAATAATCCAAAAATATCATCCAAGAAGGAATTGAAACAGAACAACAAAATATCAATGGGTTTTCTCTTGGAAGGATTACCTCATTCAATAAAAGACAAAGTTGGAAAATGTTCATCAACTAAAGAACTTTGGGATAAACTACATAATATCTATTTTTCTCCCATCACAGAGTCAAAAAATGCTAAATAAGAGATAGAACAAGAAGAGAGATGCTAATCATGTCAGACAGATTCATAAGAACAAGATTGTGAAGAAGGCACAATAGATATTGAAGTAGAACTAATCGATGCTTTAGATAAACTAAAGAAGGAAAGAGAAGAAAGAAAGTCACTCGAGAAGGGATTGATTAGGATAAAAGAATGTGTTCAAATATATGAAGAATCCCAACCAATCATCATGAATCTAAAATCTCAGCTAGAAGAAGCCAGAAGGATTGAAGAAACTCTCAAGGGTCAGAAACATGGTTTAGAAGCAGAAATGATATCACAAAGAAAGAAAGCAGAGCGGAAGGAAAAAGTTAAGTAAAACAATCTTGAAGCATAATTCAATCAACGAGAAAGAATACTTGAAGAAGAAATCATCTCATTGAAGATCCTACTTGAAGAATAAAAGAGAACAAAAGAAGTCATGAAGAGTTATATGATGAAGAAAGAAGAAGAGGTCGAGAAGATTCAAGAAGAATTTTTCACATTAAGATCCAAAATCGTCAAGATCAACAGGAACGATGAAGAGACAGAAACATCCACATCATTAGTAGAGAATTTTGAAGAGAAGCACTCCAAGTTTCCATAAAAGAAGAATGAACAAAAGAGTAAGAGTAATGCAGAAGTAGTCAAAGGAAGAATCATGGTCAGCCAGAATCAAAGAAAAATGATAAAGATACATATTCAATAAGACCCTCGACATTCAAGCCACAAAGAAGCTTCAATCAGAATGAAGGGATAAACAAAGGAGAAGATCATGATCAACCAAGGAAGGAATTCAGAAGGACTACACCACAAATAAGATCATTCACACCCAGGTATGTAAATTTATTTTATGGTCATTGTATTTATTGTACTAAATTTGGACATATAGTTGCATATTGTAGGGCTTATGAAAGAAATGTTCAAGAAATAAATTCTTGTGTGGCCCCACTCAATGTTGAATGTTACAAATTCCACAATTATGGTAACATAGCTCGTGATTGTAGAAGCATGATGGATACTTCCTTGAGAAAGAACACCGATAAGAAGGTTTGTAAAAAAAAATTATAGGTAAAGGAAGATCAAATGAATGAAGGAAACCCAAAAGGCATACTCGGTATTGGCAATAGTACGAGATGAAGAAAAATCTAAAAGGAAAAAGGAAGAGGTCAGATACAAGAAGGTTTGGAGAAGAAATGAAAAACAAGAAGAATAGGTCCCAGATCTCCCAGGTTTTGAAGTAGTATGAGAAAGAAAAGAAGATGAGGTGAGTAAAGAACATGTCCAAGAGATTGTAATTTCACGAATTGTAGTGAGAGATCAATCCATATAGAAAGGAAGAAGTCAAAGTTCAAAGAGATGATGAGTATACAGACAAAGAGGAATACTAATACGCATTAGGGAAGATTCCTCCATTGTTATGAGCCATATGGCTTGGATAATCCTAGTAAATATGGATATTAAATAGGGGGATTCAATGCAATAGATACTATATATCAAAGAACCATCCTTTGAGTAGGTTGAAGTATTTGCAGAGACAATTTTAGAGCAATTAGATAGCAGAAGTACAAAGTGATATATGGGTCATCATTGTGGACAGTTGAGTAACAAAGTTATGAATGGTTTGCGACATATGGACAGAGATGGATATTTAGCAGGTACAAAAAGCATGGGTTAGAGAATATGAATAACAGTTATGGATAGAGATGGATAATTAGCATGTACATAAAAATTTGGTCAGAGAATATGCATTGCAATGTATTTACAATTGGAATCAATGGAATCAATTGTTCACATAAAGTCAATTGGGAAAGGCACAAACGAATAGGGAAAGGGAAACCTCCATCAGAAGCTATATCATCAAAAGGAATTTGTTGAAAAGTATGGTCATGAAAGATCATTTGAAATCAATTAATGAATGATTTTTATATATATTAGAGAATTACAAGAGGAGGAACCAATGGAAAATTATCAAGCACTAGAAGAGAGGAAAATAAACACTTACATGGAACCCTACATTTATTTACACGACATCTTGTAGAGAATTCAAGGGAAGATAAATCATCAAATAAAGAGATAAAGAACATAAGATTAGAATCATGTAGACATGGGAGACATACCGAATGGGGGATTTATCCTTTTTCCCATGATGTCAAAGGAAGAGAAAGAGAATGATTGTTTAGAGAAGGTATACTTTCAGGGGAAGTCACATAAGGAGAGAAACATGTGAAGAGAAAGAACAAAGGCATGGAAATAGAGAGAGAGAATAGATGCATGAATACAGGGGGAGCATCCCAAAGGAGATATACCCTTTTCCATTGATGTCAAAAGGGGAGAGTGAGAAACATTGATGAGGAGCAATGGTCATAGGGGGAGAATGAGTGTTGGAGCATCAATGTTTCCATAAATGTTGGTGTTGCCATCAATGCCAAAGGGGGATATTGTTGGAAGTTGGTTTTCATTGATGTCAACCCTTGGATATTGATGTCAACTATTGGAGAAGTCTAGAAGCCCTAGAGATATGGTTGATATTGATGGTGAGATAGTTGTCACTGATGGAGTGGTTGATGTTAGTAGATGTGTTGGGTGCATTTGATGAAGTCTACATGAATCCTTGTAGGTATGGTTATGGTACCCAAAGTTGGTTGAGGAATATGGACATGAAGGAAATTGTACATGAAGGTAATACACTCATGGATGGATATTCCTCGTCATGCCATTTCTGGTGATAGGTGGTATGCCACGTGGTTCCTCATGATTGAGGAATTATGAGGTCATGAAGTTGGAAGCCCCAAATATGGGTTAAGAATCCCCTATGGAATCCCCAAATATGGGTTAAGAAGCCCCTAATTGGTTGAAATTCATTAATTAAAGGGTAAAGTGGTTGTTACATGAAAGTTCGAGAATCCCTAAAGTTAAGGAAGAGGTTACCTAGAAAAAGTATATATACACCTTAAGAAGTCACTCATAAGTACATTCACACATACATTCTATTGAATATATTCTATGTGAGTAAGTGATTCGTATCTTAGGTAACCAAGGATATGTGAGGCTAATTTTAGAGGGAAGATGAAGTGAATAAGGGATAAATTCCAAGGGAGTATGAAGTCTTGTGAGGGTGTGTTCTAAGGTATGCTATTTACAAGTCATATTACCATTTTAGTTATAACGTTATTTATATAATGACTCAAAAATTAAAACTTGGAAGATATTGAGAAGACATAGCAAGGTACCCGTGGTAGAAATTTCAGATTTTGGGTCATTATATTGTCTAAGATACCCTATGTGGAAAATAGGGTTTTTGGCTAATCCTGAAACTAGTCTCAAACAAGTGTTCCAGGTAAAACATCCATAACTTCTTCATAGAGTATCCAAATTTAGTGATACCAAATGCATTGGATACAATACAATCCATAGTATGTTTTTTATTAGTTTCAGACCATATATCCAATATTCCATGCATGGCATGCTCTATAAGTTCGATTTCTAGAATAAGCTAGAATTCAACAATGTATTCCATGATTTCTATAATGCCTTTTTTGGGATGTTCCAAGTAGTCAAATTTGGAGGAATTGTAGATACGATATTGAAGAATATTGGGTACAAGTTTTGTACCTTTATTCATTACATGTATTGATTTATACTTGTTGAAATTTAGGGTTTGTGACTAATCCAAAAACTAGTCCTGTGAGACTAAGATAAAGTTTGATGAAGATGCTATTCTCTTGTTGCTGAAGTTGAGGAAGATCTGCAGGTCTGTGATCACATACACCGGGTCTGTTATAGAGTTACATGTATGTTTATATGCATGTTTTGAGGGTTACATGTTGATGATGTTATGGTGCATGCTTGAGGCAAGTCTTTGGTATACTATTGAGGCATTGGCACATGCTTTGTTAAGCCTTAAATAGTGGCTCATTACCCCTTAATTGGGGCATATTACATTAGTAATGTTATTTTATTTATGTCGTCTTTAGTCCATTAGTTTTAATTGTACTTCCTAGTCTCCTATATATATACCAAGGAGACATTTTGATTTGGAATCATCTTATTTTTGGACATTTATGTGGGGTATAAGGAGGTTTCCCCCTCAAAGAGGCTTATTGAAATTATTTCTTTTTCAAGGCATTGAGTACTTATTTTGAGGTTTTTCTATGCTATATTGATATTTGTTTCTTAACATATGGTATCAAAGCTCAAGGTCTTGGGGTATCATTGCTACATCTGAGACACATTGGAATTTTCGATATAACTTGTTTTCTACGAAGGTTAAGAAGGAACCCTTTGGAGGATATTTAGTAGATGGATCAAGGTACATTGGGTTAAAATTTTAGCCCTTGAGGCCTTATAATTTAGGAGATAAATCCTGTGAAAGGTAGGGTTCTGGAATCATCCTGAATCGAGACATCGTGAAACTTTCACTATAAAAAAATTTCTATAACGTTTCAGACGTTGAAATATGTAGAATATTCACATAAATTATTAAGTTATCTGTGAAAAAAAATTCATCTTCTGGGTCATCTTACGTTTGTAGATACACCCTGTGGAAGATAGGGTATTTGACTAGTCTCAAGTAGTTGTTCCGGGTATAATAATAATAAATTCTTCCTCGAGTATCCAATTTGAGTTAGACCCATTGCATTGGATAGTGGACAGTCTGTAGTAGTTCTAGTACAAGTTTCATAATTTTATACCAATTATTTTGTGCAAGGCATGCTATACAAGTGATATCTCCTGGAAGGGCCAAAAGTCAACAAACTGTGGGGAATTTACCATAAATTATACTTGGCACATCTAATTTTGATCAAACTTGTGGCATTGCAGAGAAGAAATATTAGAGAACTACAAAAAAAAAAAAAATTCATACCTAGAAGGGCCAAATTTTTGGAGATACAATAAAAGAAATATTGTCTAGCAGAACCACCTCAAAATCAAGGTTTAAAGTGATACTTGGCCAACATGCCACCAAAAAAGGGAACTTCTACACCAAATAATCTTCTAGACAATCCTACTTGGACTCTTTATGAAGGTGAAGAAATGCATAGGGACATAAATGATTTACAAAAGAAGACAATAAAAAAAGATGAATTACAAGAGATGATGGATTCAACGAAAGCTAAGTTGGAGGCAATAAATACTAAGATGGATGGTTTAAAAGGGGATATCATGGAAGGATTGAAAAATTTCCTAATAGAGAGGACACCTGAAAGTGAAAATGTATCCCATGAAATTCATGATGAGGACACAAGGAATATGAATCAATAATGGAGAAACTCTAACTTTGGGTTGAAGACCAACCACTTTCCTAATATCGATATGAGGAAGTTTGATGGCAAGGACCAATCACATGGATACTTCATATGGAGCAATTATCTGATCTACATAATGTTCCACATACACAAAAGGTACATATTGCTTGTTTATATTTAGAACCCAATCAATTTGTGTGGTATCGATGGCTTTGTTCTTGCAAATCACTTGTCACTTGGACAATTTTCACGGAAGAAATGATAGCACACTATGAGGATACAAGGAGAAATACCTTCTTTAGCCAATTGATAAATATCAAGCAAAAGGGTTCAGTTACAAAGCACGTTGAGAACTTCCAAAGATTTAATATAAATGTAACATATATTCCAGATGAGTAGTTGATTGATGTATTCATAGGAAATTTAAGGGATAACATTCAACATGAGGTTCGTCTTTGGGAACCCAAATCATTGGAGAATGCATTTAGGGTGGCAAGAAATGTTTAAAGTAAAAATATGGCTATCGATACTAGAAGGACCACTCTTAACATCTATCGAGAGAATAATGTTCCTTCTTCTAAAAAACCTCAACCTACCAGGTTGACACCTCAACAATTGGAGGAAAGCAAATCAAAAGGTTTATGCTTTAATTGTGATAGCAAGTACAGTAAGGGACATAAGTGTGGTGGGAAGAAATTATTATACATAGATTGTGAAGAGGAGGAGGAGGAAGAAGAAGAAGAAGAACCATCTCAAGATGAAAATGTAGACGCGATTTCTTTTGAAGATTTGACTCCCACGATATCATGTAATGCATTGGCTAGAATTAGCACTCCCTAACCCTCAAGATCTAAGGATATATCAAAAAGAAAAAGGTAATACTCCTAATTGATTCTGGTAGTACTCATAATTTCATTCACTATAAATTAGCCAAAGATCTCAATTGCTTTGTATATCCAACACCATAGTTTCAAGTAATGATTGCAGATGGAGGAACTATCAATTGCTTAAGAAAATGCAATAAGATCAATCTTACAATGGGGAAATATGTAATGAATAGTCCAATGATTTATATACCCATGGGTGGTGCTGATGTCGTGCTAGGAATCCAATGGGTACAATCATTAGGAATAATGGATTTTAGTTTTCAAGAACTTTTCATGAAATTTTCATTCGAAGGGAAATAAATTGAGTTAAGAGGTATCACAGGGAAACTTAGTAAGGTGATAAGCTCCAATGGCATGACACAATTATTAAAAAAGGGGCATCAAGGTGTAATTGCACAACTATGCTCACTAGATGTTAAAACATCTAATCCATCTATTTCCATAGATCTCCAAGGGATCATTGATAAACATTCAAAAGTATTTGAAGATATTCCCAAAGGTATTCCACCTACTCAAAATCATGATCATGATATTCACCTAATTTCTGGGAGTGTTCCTCCTAAAATCAAGCCATACAGATACCCTTATGCCCAGAAGAGTGAAATTGAACGCATGGTTGAAGAAATGTTAGAGGGTGGAATTATTAGACCTAGCTAAAGTTATTACTCTGCATCGATGGTAATGGTATTCAAGAAATATGGCTCATGGCGTATGTGTCCAGATTATAGAAATCTCAACAAGATCACTATCAAAGATAAGTTTCCCATTCTCTTCATTGATGAATTGTTATATGAACTACATGGAGAAATATATTTCACAAAGTTGGATCTTCGTTCAGGGTATCATCAGATTTGAATGAAGGAAGATGACATCCCAAAAACAACATTTAGAACTCATGAAGACCATTATGAATTTTTGGTCATTCCTTTTGGCCTTACAAATGCACCTTCCACATTCGAAGGATTGATGAATTCCATTTTCAAGCCCCTCCTTCGAAAATTTGTGTTAGTATTTTTTGATGATATACTAATCTATAGCAAGTCTTGGGAGGATCATGTGCAACATGTTGACAAGGTGATACAACTACTAAAGGAGAAACAACTATATTCCAAACCATCCAAATTCTTCTCTGGGGTAAATGAGGTAGAGTATTTGGTCATATTGTATCTCATGAAGGTGTCAAGGTAGACCCTAACAAGATTAATTCCATGATGGACTCGCCGATTCCCAAAACATTGAAGAATCTTAGAGGATTTTTGGGTTTGACAGGTTACTACCGCACACTTGTTAGACACTATGGAAGAATAACAACACCTTTAATGACACTAACTAAGAAGGATTCATTTTCATGGACTCCAGAGGTAACTAAAGATTTTGAACAACTTAAAGAGGTGATGTGCAAAGCTCTTGTCTTGACAACTCCAGACTTCACAAAAAACTTTATTGTGGAATGTGATTCCTTGGGAAATGGAATTGGTGCTATCCTAATGCAACAAGGAAGGCCCCTGGCTTTTGAAAGCCAACCACTCAAGGGAAAGGACTTACACAAACCCATTTATGAGAAGGAAATGATGGAAATACTACATGCATTGAAGAAATGGTGTCCTTACCTAATAGGTAGGAACTTCAAGGTCAAAATAGATCATGATAGTCTTAAATACTTCTTGGAACAAAGACTATCTTTAGAAGAACAACAAAAATGGGTGACCAAGATATTGGGTTATGATTTTGAAATCATCTATAAAAAAGGGAAACAAAATGTTGTGGCATATGCACTCTCAAGAAAAGATGAAGATGTTGAGGCCTTTATCTGTGCTATCTCGAACATCCAACCCAATTGGATAATAGAAGCACGGGATGAGTGGAAGAATGACGAAAAAGTGTGGACTCTCATTCAAAGGTTGCAGAAGGATTCCAGTGCATCAGATACATTTACATGGAAAAATGATTCACTATGGTACAAAGATTTCTTATATTTATTTAAGAACTCCCAACTCAAACAAAAGGTACTATTGGAATTGCACACCTCTCTAGTAGGGGGGCACTCAAGATTTTTGAAAACCTACCATAGGGTCAAGAAGGATTTTTTTTGGGATGGCCTTAAAACTGATGTTCAAAGGTTTGTCACAGAATGTTTGGTTTGCCAACAAAATAAGGTGGAAAAAATTAAGACCCCAAGTCTTTTACAACCATTAGCCATCCCAAGTCAGCACTGGGAGGAAGTTTCCATGGATTTCATAATAGGGTTACCAAAGTCTGAAGGAAAGACTGTCATCATCGTGATTTTTGATAGACTCACCAAGTACACACACTTTTGTGCACTCTCTCATCCCTTCAAATCCAGTACAGTTTCCACCGCATTCATGGAGACATTTCAAAAGCTACATGGAAGCCTAAAGATTATTGTAAGTGACAGAGATCCTATCTTCACTAGAAATTTTTGGACATAATTATTTTCTTGTCTGGGTACTCAATTGTCTCACATATCATCCTATGATCCTCAATTTGATGGAAAAACCAAGATAGTGAACAAATGTATGGAAGGCTACCTTCGTTTCTTTGTCTCTTATAAACAAACACAATGGTTCAAATGGTTACCCTTGGTAGAATGGTGGTATAACACTTCCTTTCATACTTCAACAAAAATGAAACCATTTATGGCACTCTATGGATACCACCCTCCTTCCATCACTTCTTCTCTAAAATAAAAATCTAAGGTTCAAGAAGTGGAAGATCACATCGATCATCAACAACAAGTTCTCCAAATCTTAAAGGACAACCTGACCATGGCACTGAATCACATGAAACAACAAGCAAATCAACATCGTAGTGAAAGAATTTTTGAAGTAGGGGATTGGGTGTTTATAAGACTGCAACCATATAAAAAAATGTCCCTCAAGAAAGCCAAGAAGGATAATAAATTATCAACAAAGTACTATGGCTCTTATAAGGTGTTGCAAAAAATTGGTACTATGGCATACAAATTGGAGTTACCTGCAGCTTCACGAGTACACCCCGTTTTCCATGTTTCATGCTTAAAGAAGGTTATAGGTGACAAGATCCCAGTTCAAACTATATTTGTAGAAATTTACGAGGAAGGAAAAATCATATTGGAGCCTGAAGCCACCACTAACACAAGAATTCACAAGCTAAGGAATAGATCTATTTCAAAGTATCTCGTTAAATGGAGGAAACTATTAGCTGAAGATTTCACTTGGGACGATGAGTCTTTTATACAGAAGCATCTAGAGTTACTCAAGCGTTGCGAACGACACTTGTCTCAAGGGGAGGGGCATGTTAAGCCCTAAATAGTGTCTCATTACCCCTTGATTGGGGCACATTACATTATTAATGTTATTTTATTTATGTCGGCTTTAGTCCATTAGTTGTAATTGTACCTCCTAGTCTCCTATATATACCAAGGAGACATTTTCATTTGGAATCATCTTATTTTTGGAAATTTATGTGGGGTATAAGGAGTTTTCCCCCTCAAAGAGGTTAATTACCTGAAATTCTCTCTTTTTCAAGGCATTGAGTACTTATTTTGAGGTTTTTCTATGCAATATTTATATTTGGTTCTTAACATGCTCAAGGCACATCTTAGGTACATGGTTGAGACATATACTTGCTATATTATCTTGGTTGTTTGGTACATTGTTGAGGCACTTCATTGATTATTTCTTATGGTACATGGTGTATGGAATGATTGAGACATATCATGAGTGATATGGTATATGGTTGCGACACATGGTTTGAGGAGCATCTTGGATATTGGGCACATTGTTTGAGAAAAAGTTTTGGTATATGTATGAGGCATTCCTTGGTGACATTGATGCATGATGATATACATAGTTGATGCATGATATGGTGTTGGCACATGATATGCCACAGGTTTTGGTTGATGCATGATTTTGGTATAGTACATGTTTTGGTATGATTGATGCATGATTTGGTGCAGGTTTGGTACATGATTTGGTATAGGTTTGGTACATGTTTGGTACATGATATGGTACAGGTTTGGTACATGGTTGAGACACATATCTTGTGATGGTATGTTGGTGATATCGGTACATGATTGGTAGAGGCATGTTTTGGTGATGTTGAGCATCTAATTGAGAGGTGTTTTTGGTGATCATGGATCTGGTTTCATTGATGTTGAGTATCGGTGATAGTGACAGGTTGGACACAGTGACAAGTTGGACACAATGATAGCTTGATGTGATAGGTTGATGGTTACAGGTTGATGTGACAGTGGTAGTGATAGTGATAGTGGTGGTGAAAGTGATAGTTGCAGTGATTGTGGTAGTGACAGTTGGGCTACACATATATTTCAGTGCAACAGGATGGGGCAAGGAAAGGGGGTTGTAGCCTCCTTCTAGTTGGAGCTAGAGAATAAATGATTTGGAGCTTAAGAATCAGGGGGTTGTATCCTCATTCTTGTTGGAGCTAGAGAACTTAGGTAGTTGTAGCTTCCTTCAGGTTGGATCTTGATAATCAGGGGGTTGTAGCCTCCTTCTGGTTGGAGCTAGATAATTCAGGGAGTTGTAGCTTCCATTAGGTTGGAGCTTGTAAATAGGGGGTTGTATCCTCCCAGTTTTAGCTAGAGAATTGGGAAGTTGGTGCTTCTAATGAATGTATTCTTTGATATATAAGAAAGAATTTTGTGGTTTTCTCCCATTTGGGTTTCCATGTAAATTATGGTGTATTGTATACTTGATGTGATGCTGCTTATGATTATATGTTCATGATATATTGATGATACATTGATGATATACTACTGATTAAATTGAAGTTTATATATTTTGGTTAAAAGTGGTAAAAGTGTTCATATTGATTCACCCGTCCCCCCCCCCCCTCAGTATTCCAACATTTAGAGCTGGAGGTGAGAAAAGGAACGATGAATTGGGAGAAGCTCATCCAAAACTTTAAGGTAAAATTTAAATTTGAAGCCAAGTCACCTTTAGTTGATTCAGTCTTACAAGTCATTAGAGGAAATTTTTTTATGGAAGAAGGACAAGTAGGAATAATACCTATATGTAGTGCGCACAGAGAGTCTGCGAAAGATCATGAATTGTTGGAGTGTTATAACATTACCAATAATGAAAAAGAATAAGAAGACCTGAGAAATGTACAGGTATTAGAAATTGAAGGGGAGAGTTATGTAATAGGTCCAACACTTGAATCTGATGCATATGCAATTCCCTTAAGAGTGCGCAAAGTGAACATGGGAACGAAGGAGAATCAAAAGTTTGCAAATATTAGGGATTATTGGAATGATGAGACCATGGAAATGATAACAGACCTATTGCACAAGTACCAAGATATTTTCCCAACCACCTTTTTAGAGATGAAGGGGATAGATGGAGAATTGGGCGAGATGAATATCCCACTAAGACTAGATGCTAAGCTAGTAAGACAAAGACCTTATAGATTAAACTCAAAGTATAAGGAAAAAGTGAAAGAAAAAATTGACAGGATGATATAAGCTAGTATAATTGAACCCATCGCAGAATATGAATGGATAATTATGATGGTGGTTCAAGATAAGAAGATGGGGGGTATACGAATTTGTGTAGACTTGAGAAAGTTGAATTATTCCTACTTACAAGACCCATTCCTGACCCCCTTTACAGATGAAGTATTGGAAAACGTAGGAGAACAAGAGGCCTATTCGTTCACCGATGACTTTTCAGGATACCATCAGATAAATATTGCGCCATAAGATAGACATAAGATGGAATTTGTGATAGAATGGAAAAACTACTAGTACACAATAATGTTGTTTGGATTAAAGAATGCACCTACTATGTTTTCTAGAGTGGTTTTCGCAGTCTTTAAGGAGTTTATTCATCAGTTTCTGGAAGTGTACCTAGATGATTTGATTATATTTATCCTATTGAAATATCACATTGAAATTCTAAGGTTGATTCTTGATAGATGTAAACAATGTCAAATTTCATTAAATTTGAAGAAATGTATTTTTGGTGCACCATTTGGGATACTTCTAGGACATGTGGTATGAAAGCAAGGCTTGTTTGTTGATCCAACCAAGATAACATTAAGTGTTAATTTTCCACCCTGTGAATCTGTGTAAAAGTTGAGAACAACATTGGACCATATAGGTTACTACCAGAAATTTATTAGAGGTTATGCGCAGATTACAACACCATGGAGAAGTTACTAAATAAAGAAGCTAAGTTTTAGTAGAATGAAGACATTCAGAAGGGTCTAGATGTATTGAAATAGAATTTCGTAACCACACCCATTCTGGTATTCCCATATTGGAAGAAAGAGTTCCACATCCATGTGGATGCATCATCGATAGTGCTTAATGAAGTGAATTAGACCATCCGATTGCTTTTGCTAGCAGGAAGTTGTCGAATGCTGAGAAAAATTACACGAAGACATAAAGGGAAGGCTTGGAAATGATGTATGCTTTTCAAAAGTTCAAACATTATTTGTTGGGATCCCACTTTAATATGTATACAAACCATTCTGAACTTAGATATATATTTATTATGAAGCCATGAAAAATGAATGCAAATGGTTATTGTTGTTCCAGGAATATGATTTTGAATTTATTGTGAAGCCAGGAAAACTAAATGCGGGACCAGGCCATTTGTCATGGATACTGACAGGGGAATATGCAAGAATCCTAGATGATAGCTTACCAGATGCACATTTGTTTTTAGTCAATATGGTAGATGACCATTTTGCATATTTTGTCCAGTACTTGATCACATGAGTGACTCCATCCCATATGACAATATCCCAGAAAAAAAGTTAGTGGTCAGAGCAACAAATTACCGGTTTATCGCGGGAAATTTATATAAGTTAGGAGTAGATGGGATACTACGACGATGTTTTCTAGACCATGAAAGACCCATGGTTTTAACAGAAGAACATACTGTAATTATAGGAGGACATTATGAAGGAAATGAAACAACACAAAATATCTTGTGTTCAGGGCTATGGTGGCCTACCCTCCATAAGGACATGAAATGATATTTCCATAATTGTGATGTTTTCCAGAGAGTAGGGACCATCACAAAGGGATGAGATGCCCATGAATCGCAAGTTACCTTAGAAGTGTTTGAAAAATGGGTAGTGGATTTTGTTGGACCAATTAACCCACCAACAAGAAGAACAAGAGATAGATACATAATTATTGTGACATATTACTTGACTAGATGGGAAGAAGCAAAACCAATTACAGACTGTAGCGTGAAGATGATTGAATGGTTCTTGTTTGAGAACATAGTTACAAGGTTTTGGTGTCCTAAAGTACTCATGAGTGACTAGGGGACTCAATTTTTGAACCAAAAAAATGCAACACTAACAAAAGAGTTCCAGATACAACATTGTAATAGCACTCCATATCACCCACAAGAAAATGGAACTGTGGAGTCCTTCAACAAGATACTGGAGAATGCACTAAAAAAGATGTGCAACATAGGGTGAGATGACTAAAATTTAAGGATCCTTGTAGTTCTTTGGGATTATAGAAGTACATGCAAGAAGTTGACAAGGAACACACTCTTTAGATTAGCATATGGTCAAGAAGCAGTCATACCCATGGAGTTTCTTGTACCAAGTCTGTGCATTGATACAATGACAGACCTTATGGATTCTGACACAGTATAAGAAAGACTATCACAACTACTAGTGCGGAAGGAAGATCGGTTTATCGCAGGATTCCATCAACAAGTACATAAAGCATAGGAAAAGACATGGCATGAAAGATGTTGGAATATTGGTTGTTGTCATTGATGTCAACCCTAGCCATTAGATTTTGGACCCCACAGTTGATCGAAGTAGATAGACATGAAGGAAATTACACATGCATATAAAACACCCATGTATGGATTGTATAATTCATGCCACTTTTGGTGGTATTGGCATGTCATGTGGATTCTCACGATTGAGGAGAAATGAATTTTTGAAGATGACAATGTGAATTGAAGAAAAAATTACATGTCAACCCTAATGTTAAAATGAAGTGGCATAAAGGGTATAAATACATATCATTATACATTCATTTTAAACACACATGAGTTTGTTAATGAACAAGGAGATATAAGTCGAATTTTAGAGGAAATATGAAGTAAAGAAGGCCAAATTTCAAGGGAGGATGAAGTCTTTGGGTGATGTGTTCTAAGGTATGTTATTTACTGGTCATCTTACCATCTTTTATATAACTTTGTTTCTAGAATGATTCAGATGGGGAAATTAAGAGGCTATTGAGAAGACATATCTAGGTACCTGTGTTAAAAATTTCATCTCTTTATTCGCTACAATTTGGGAGATACACTCTATGGAAGATAGGGTTTTTGGCTAGTCCTAAAGCTAGTCATAAACATGTGTTCCAGGTAGAACAATCATAACGTCTTCATAGAGAATCTAAATGAAGTGAGAACAATTTAATTGGAAAGAGTATGGGCTGTAGTTTATTTTGTATGAATTTAAGAATCTTATGTTAAATATTGAGCATGAGGCATTCTGTACAAGTTCTCTCTCCTGAATAAACCAGAATTATATAAGGGCTACCATTTTCTCTATAACTCCTTTTATGGGAGGATTCAAGGAGTGAAACTTGGAGGAGTTTCAAAGAATACATTGAGTAATATTATCTACAGGATTAAAGTATTCCACAAAGTGAAGAATTGAAAAAGTTGAAGAAGTATCAGGAAGCATTATCAGGGTCTATGTGATGGTTGGTTGATGGTGATAATTTAATGTAAAGTTTTAATATCTCTCATATATTCTTGGGTGGAAGGAAGGGGAAAGGATGGAGAGTTAAACCCTCTCTTGATATTGGAGGATTGTATCTTCTGTTTGGAGGTTTATCCCTCCCTTTATATTTGGAAGTTGTAGCTTCCCTTGGAATTCATTACTTCCATTGAACAATAGCTATTGATTATTTCTCATATATTGTGCATGGTGTATTGTGGTGTATTGGTGTAGCTCTTCTACTATTGTTCATTGATCATTGAATATAATTGAATATATAATCTGGTTGAAGTATAAGTTGATTTTTGTTTTTTAAATTGTACTTGATATTGATTCACCCCCCTCTTAGTATCAATAATTGGTATCAGAGCGGGTTATCTTCAATACAATTTAACCACTGGAAGGAAGATCCTAAGAAGAAATGGAATACAACATTCCAAATGGGATTCCACCATTTTATGGAAGAAATTTTGAATACTGGAGTAATAGAATGGAAACTTACTTGAAAGCTCTTGGGGCATATGTTTGGTTCTCAATTGCTTCAGTATACAATGCTTTGAAGAAACCAAAGACTGCAACTCAGAAGGAAGCAAGAAGGAACAACAAATTGGCAATATATACCATCCTAGATGAATTGACATATTCAGTGAAATCCAAGGTGGGATCATGTGCATCAACAAAAGAGATTTGGGACAAGCTACAAGACCTTTATGAAAGGGAATAAGAAACAAAAGAAAAATAAGTTGAAGCAAACTACAACATCTCGGATTTGAAAGAAGAAAATAGAGGTGGGTTCTTTTTCTTTAATTGTGAAGGAGTAGGACATGTTGAATTTGAATGTCCTTATCCAAGGATTGAAAGAGATGATACTGAAGAAGAAAATTCCAATGAAGAAGAAGAAAATCATGAACAATAAATGATTCAACAAGAAGATGAGAATCTTTAAAAATTGAAGCATGTTGAGATTGAAAATAGCAAGCTCAAAAACACACATAGAAAACTAAGAGGTGAATTGGGTAGTTGTGAAAAGGTAATTGAAATATTGAAGAAACAATTAGAATACTTTGAGAAACTAAGAGAAGAAACCATTTCCTTGAAAACTCTACTTGAAGAAGCAAGAAGAATAGGAGAAGTAAGGAATGCCCAAATGATGAAGAAAGAAGAAGATTTTGAGAAACTTGAACAATAAGTTGTCTCACTGAGGAAGAGCTTAAGAAACTATCAAGTGCCAAAAGATTTAACACATCTTGGATGCATGGGTGGAACTTCATACAAGGAAGATGCAAATACCAACAAGAAGGTTGAAGAAAGATCTACACAGACAGTTGATGAGAAGTGGACCAGGATACCAGAAAGAAGGAATGATTACAAAAGAGATGAATATCCAAGAAGACCTCCTACCTTGAGGAATCAAAGAAGCTTCAATCGGTATGAAGGAAAATACAAAAGAGTAGATCATGAAACCATATGGACTACATCACAAATAAGGTCACTTAATCCTAGGTATCAAAATTTCTTTCTTGGTCAATGTTATGCTTGCAAACATTTTGGACATAAGGAAATTAATTGCAGAATCACTGAAAGGAACAACTATGCAAGAAACATGAATGGTGTAAATAGAAGCTATGGAAACAATCGTGGATTTGTCAACAGAAGTTATAATTCATTTTCCCCATTGATGGACAAAAATATTGTATGCTACAAATGTAATTATCTTGGTCACAAAGCATGATATTGCATATATATGAATGAATATGTTCATATGCCAAATGTCCCTATGCCAACCACAATATGGAAAAGGAAAGATATTCCAAACAATGAATATCGTCGAATAGCATTGACCATTGAAGAATGTAAAGAAGAGATGAATGGTACATAGATAGTGGATGTTCTTCACACATGACCAAGGATCAAGACAAATTCATCAGCTTGAAGAGAAAGGGTGGCAATGTTGCATTTGGAGATGAACCATCTACCAAAATACTTGGAAAAGGTGTAGTAGAGCTTGGAAGAAAAAATGTAAAAGCAAATAATGTCCTATTGGTTGAAGACTTGAAGCATAATCTACTAAATGTTAGTGCTATAGAAAGATTTGCCTCACCATTGCTATCTTGCACATAGGGCCTTTTTTCATTTCCCTATGTACGCTTATCATCCATTTTTTATGAATCCAGAGCTAAAAATACACATTTTTCCACATATATGTGCCCTATCAGCTATACAACAAGCGTATACGCAGGCTGCTCCACTACAACCCACATACATCGGGATTTGTGCCAGAAAATACAAAAATGGAATCGGGTTTCCATTTCATGACATGAGATCTATGATCTTTGGCCTTCCATATACTGGAAACATTACAACTCGACCCTTCAATTTCATTTTGAAGGATATAAGAGTGCAATTCCAAGCTATGGAAAAGAAGGAGAAAGCATTCAACTTTGAGAGCAAAGTTACTCTGGAGAAATTACTTCATATTGAGTCTGCATCCCTTTGTCCCTAAAGTTTGAACACATTGTTCAACACCCAATATCTTTCCCTATTGTTGAGAGAACCTCATTGTCTCTCTCCTTTGAGCTTGCCTTTGGTGGAGGATTGAAGTGGTGGAGGCTCAGTTGGAAGGAACTTGTTTCTTGTTGGATTTTAATGTTGTTCAATTACATTTAGTTACTTTATAAATTTACCTGAACTGAAGCATAAACCATGAACAATAGCAACAGTAATAACCAAGAACACAAGAAGAATAACCATGCACAGAGACACAAGTAAAATAGAAAATGATTATATTAAATTGATGTCATTACAATGATGAGAGTTTCATATATATAGAACATATGGTGACCATCCATGAAAGGATGTGTCACTTGGATAATAAGTAATTATTTATTTACTAAGTATATTATGTCATATATTATATATATATATATATATATATCTAGAAGAATGTATTCCCGATGTTGTCCAAACATCAACACTCCCTCTCAACAAGGGAGACATTCTCAACCAAGGTTGTTCACCATAGGTACACCCCCATGAGTGAATGTTAGCATGATGCTAACTGACACTTGGAAAACATCTCAAGAACCTCAAGTCCATATTATTCCTTGTCATGATCAAGGAAGGACTACGTTTGGGCCCATTTATCACAAGTGCACCTTTATGATAAATGAATCTTATCTCCCTTGGTCTACAGCCCAATCTAGGAGAAGTTATGCCCGATGTTGAAACATCAACACTCCCTCTTAGCTAGGGAAGTATATTTCCATAGGAGTACACAACTACTATCCAGAGACACACAATCTTTGTCAGTAGTACACAACCACCATAGTAGAAAAAGGTTTGCCACACATGGCACTTCCATGTGGAATTCTAGAGGCTACACCCTCTAGAAACACTATGGTCAACTCCCATAATGTGTGATGTCAAGGCTCAACTCCCTTGACATGTCCTCATGTGCTCTCCACATGGGATGTTGGTTTATAAGCCCAAATGCACTTATCCCTTCTCGAATAAGTGTTCCACTTATCCCTTCTCGAATAAATGTCCTCAAAGATCAACTCAACTCAATTCATAGAGGAGTACGATCCAGAGAATGTTTGTCACACATGGCACTCCCATGTGGACTTCTTGAGGCTACACCCTCTAGAAACACTAGGGTCAACTCCCATAGTGTGTGACGTCAAGGTTCAATTCCCTTGATATGTCCTCATGTTCTCTTCACATGGGACATTGGGCTATAATCCCAAACCCACTTATCCCTTCTTGGATAAGTGTCATCACATATCAATTCACTTCAGTCACAAAGGAGTACGATATGGAGAATGTTTCAGGAAGCTGCAAACATTAACACTCCCTTTCAGTGAGGGAGACATTCTCTGCCACACCAAGTCTGTCACGGAAGTACTTGAACTTCATCTTGGTAAGGGGTTTGGTAAGAACATCAACAACCTGCTCATCTGTAGGAAGGTATTGCACCAATACGACTTTCCTCTGCACCATGTCTTGGATGTAATGGTACTTGATCTCAATGTGTTTCAATTTGTCATGAAACACTGGATTATCTGAGAGCTTCACACAGCTCTGGTTATCACAATGAATAATGGTGGAATCTAGCACATGTCCAAATAAATCTACAAGGAGCTTGTGAAGCCACACTACTTCGCAGACTGCCACACTTAATGCAATGTACTCTGCTTCTGCAGTACTCAAGGCCACAAAAGTTTGTTTCCTGCTACACTAGGAAACCATGGCAGATCCCAAAGTGAAGAAACACCTAGAGTTGCTCTTCCTATCTACTGCACTCCCTACCCAATCAGAGTCAGTATATCCCTACAATCTCATGTCAATACTAGAAGTATATCTCAGACCATGTCTAATTGTTCCTCGTAGGTATCTCAACACATGCTTCACAACAATCCATTGTATTTGTCTCGGTTGGCTCATAAATTGGCTAAGTGCACTCACTGCATAGAAAATATCTGGTCTGGTGTTAACCAAATACATCAATGATCCAATCAGTTGTCTGTACGGGGTTGGATCAATCTCGTTGGAATCAGAAGAAGACACAAATAATTTTTTCAGATTCATCACCATTGGTGTAGCCATGGGTTTATAGTTTAGCATCCCAAACTTTTTCAATATATCAATTGTGTACTTCCCCTGACTTAGGAAGATCTCATCAGTTCTTTGCCACACCTCTAGTCCCAAGAAGTAGTGCATCATACCAAGGTCCTTCATCTCGAACTCAGAGGCTAACGCATACTTCCATTCAATAATAAGGCTCTCTGTACCGGTGAGCAATAAATCATCAACGTAGAGGACCAAAATCAAGGCCTCATCGTTAATAGTCTTGTAGTACAGGTTGGGATCAACAACACTTTTGTTGAAGCCCAAAATCATCAGGTGTCCATCAATTCTCACATACCAATCTCGAGGTGCCTACTTGAGTCCATACAAGGCCTTCTTCAACGTACAGACATGAGACTCCTTCTCATGTATGACGAAACCATCTGGTTGCTCGATGTATATTTCTTCCTCAATCTCTCCATTGAGAAAGGTTGTCTTCACATCCATCTGATGTAGTTTCCAACCCATAGATGTTGTGAGGGAAATAATGGTCTGGATAGAAGTGTATCGAGCAACATAAGCAAATGTCTCCTGATAATCTATTCCCTCCACCTGAGAGAATCCTCTAGCAACAAATCTTGCTTTGTGCTTCTCGATGCTTTCATCGGCTGTATGTTTGATCTTATAGATCCATTTGGAAATCACTACAGACTTCCTTTCAGGTCTGGAAACAATATCCCACACATAATTATTTATGATGGACTGATACTCCTCCATCATGGCATCTCTCCATACTGGTTGACTAGATGCATCCTCATAACATGAAGGCTCAGAGTTAATGATGTGGCTCATAACTGCGATATAGCATGAATATCTCTAAGGTCTCTTGCTCTCTCGGAAGGTACCATGAGGAGTTGCATGTCCTTCTACCTCCTGCAGAGTCTGACGAGCCCATGTAGATCTCTTCTGACCTACTACAATATCTCTCAGAACATCAACTGGAGGTATAGGATGAATGGGATCAATAGGCTCAACTGTCTCCCTCTGAACTGTTGGAGGGTGAGGGGGAGAATGAACCATCTCTTCTTCTTTCTCACTATCAATATCCATGTGAAATCCTCTAGATATCATGAAGGCTACCTCCTCCTCAAAGGTAACATCTCTTCTCACCTCAATTTGTCTCTGACTAGGGATGTAGATCCGGTATGCCTTTGAAGACTCACTGTACCCCACAAATGTACCCTTTCTCCCTGATGGGTCTAGCTTGGTCCTTTTCTCTTTGGGTATATGAATGTATACTAGACACCCAAATATCCTGAAGTGTCCAACCTCATGCTTCACTTCAGTGAAGGCCTCTTCGGGAGTCATGTTCCTTACAGTCTTATAAGGATTTCTGTTTTGAACATACACTGCAGTCATGGATGCTTCTGCCCATAAAAACATAGGTAAATGTTGATCATGAATCATTTCCTTGATTGCCTCGATAATAGATCTGTTCTTCCTCTCTACAACCCCATTTTGTTGAGGGTTGTAAAGAATAGTGTACTCCCTCTTGATCCCTGCCTCAATGCAGAAATCATTGAAATCCTGGGAGATGTATTCTCCTCCATTATATGATCTCAACACTTTAATCTTCTTTCCGGTTAGGTTTTCGACCTGTGCTTTGTACTCCTGAAATATAGAAAGGAATCCATCCTTGGTTTTCAATAAGTAAATCCAAGTCTTTGGAGAGTGGTCATCAATGAAGATCACATAGTATATGTATCCACTTAAGGAAGCAACTATCATGGGTCCACATAAATATGTATGAACCAAGTCTAAGATCCCCTTGGATATACTGTCGCTGCCTAGAAAGGACCTCTTGACATTCTTTCCAAGAGCACAACCTCTACAAATTCCATTGTGTTCAACATGGATCTTTGGAAGGCCTGTCACCATCTTCCCCAGAGAGGGAAGAGTTCTATAATGTAAATGAGCAAGTCTCCTATGCCATAGTTCACTCAAACTAATAGAATCATGTATTAGGGCATGAACTCGTCAAACAATCAATTTGTACAATCTGTCCTCTCAAACACCAATCACCCGGGTAGAATTAATACTAGAGTTCTTGTTCCATGCAAGAACTTTTCCATCAGAGAAAGCAACCTTGTAGCCTTTGTTCTCTAAGGATGAAATAAAGACAAGGTTCCATCTCATCCCAGGTACAAATAATACATCGCTCAAATGGAGTGGGGTGCCAGAATCCAATTGTAAGGAGGTGGATCCAACTCCCTTCACAATATATCTCGCATCATCACCAAGTACAACATGCAAACGAGATTCTTTGTCTACTAGATCTATAAGGTTCTCTCTGTATCCTGTCATATGTCTAGAAGCACCACTATCAATGAACCAAACATCATTACTAGTAGGAACCATACTTGAGAGGGATGAAATGAAGAAGAACTCTTCATCATTCATGTTTGCATTCCTTGACTTCCTCTGAGGTGGTTCTAAATCAACATTAGCAATGGAAGCATGTTGTTTTCCTTTCTTCCATGTAGGACAATTTTTCGCATAGTGGCCATACTTGTCATATCTGAAGCACTGAACCTTTGACATGTCCTCCTTTTTGTGCTCAAAAGTTGGTGCTGACTTCCTTCCTTTAAAGGTTTTTCTGAAACCTCTTCTTTTTCCTTTTCTTTTCCTTGTACGAGTGGAAAGGGCTTGATTTTCATCATGATGGGAACATTGCATGCCTTTAGCTGCAAGTCTGGTCTCCTCTTGAGTATAGTCTTCCCATAAACTATCAAACTTGAGCAATTTGGATCACCCACTAATACTTTGAATGAATGGCTCCCAATGGCTTGGAATACCATTAAAGGTAATCATGACAATTTCTCTATCAGAGATGATTTCACCAATAACACCCAACTAACCTCTGGTCTCTAAAATCTTCATGAAGAAGGTGGAAACTGTATCAGACTTTGTCATCTTGAGATTTTGAAGTTGGTGTCTCAAGACAAGTGTTATGTTGGTGTTGTTACTCTCAAACAACTTCTTCAAGGCATCGTGCATCTACTTAGCTATCTTCAAGTTAGAGATGTGAGGGATTAAATGGTCTCTCACAGAATAGATGATGATTTTTCTGGCTTTTGCATCATTCTTCCTCCATTGTGATTTTTCTGCATCATCAGCTGATTCTGGTACAATTTCTTCAACGCACTTCATTAGTTCACTCTCTTCTAGAGTGATGAGCAATCTAGATTTCCAAGAACTGAGGTTGGTTGTTCCATCAAGCCTATCTTCCACCAAAATATGATTCACCAAGGTTGTTGGAAGAGTGCAGAAATTTGATCCTGAGTTGCAGTTGCAACAAAACAATCAATTACAGGAAAGGTACGACAAGTTGTTGTACAAGGTCAATGCATGTGCAATAGTCTTCTTTCAAGAACGTTGCTTTGATACCATGTTGGATTTTAATGTTGTTCAATTACATTCATTTACTTTATAAATTTACTTGAACTGAAGCATAAACCATGAACAATAGCAACAGTAATAACCAATATCACAAGAAGAATAACCATGCACAGAGACACAAGTACAATACAAAATGATTATATTAAATTGATGTTATTACAATGATGAGAGTTTCATATATATAGAACATATGGTGACCATCCATGAAAGGATGTGTCACTTGGATAATAAGTAACTATTTATTTACTAAGTATATTATGTCATATATATATATATATATATATATATGACATAATATACTTAGTAAATAAATAGTTACTTATTATCCAAGGGACACATCCGATGTTGTCCAAACATCAACAGTTCCTTGGTTTCGAACCGTGCCGACATGGAAGTCTGTAATGTTGTCACTTCTACTAAAAAATTATTATTAGAAATACTCCTTTCCCGTCCTATTGGTATTGTGCAAATATATGATTATTTTCCATGGGCATGTTTGTAATGTTTATTAATGGATTATGCTATCTGATGTGCTAACCCCTTTGCATTATCACTATGTACTTTCTCTTCTTGTTTGTTGAGAACTCATTGCAGGTATAAAGCTTTGGTTCAAAGTGCTCAATAGTGGAACATCATCGAACGTTGGATCGAGGTAGGCCTCTTTCTTATCTTGCACATTGGTTGATATAGCATACAATGGAATTGAGTTGATTTCTACAGTCATACTTGTCTGTTGTGGTTTACCCTTGGCCATAGAGAGTTTTTCCCTCATAACAGAAATGATGACTCCATTGGGGAGAGATCTTCCTTCTAAGGGTTGAAGTATTTTTTCTTCTTTCATTGCTCTTTTTACTTTTTGTTTCTTGTTGTATCACTGCTTGACAGATTCTGTTCACTCTGAGTCTGAGTTTTCAGCCTTTTTTCCCTTGCTTGGCCTTGTTTTAAAGCCTGTACGCTCCTTTTTCATTGACAATCATGTACACATGTGTTCTACCTCTCTGCAAGATGTGTATATACACATTGTTCTCTTGAATAGTCGCGTATACCACTTTCCCTTGCTTGTTTACTTGGTTTAGTGACTATTGGGTGGGATTTGATGATTGTTGTGCCTTCTTAGGTCTCTGTAGTGCCTGTTGAGCTTCTCTGGGTTGACAGGAAGCCTGTTATGAGTTGAATTTATGGGTGTAGTCTTTATCATTGTTTTTTCATTTTTGATTTGTCCTTGAACCTTGGGCTGTTTGCTTGGCTGCTTGGTATTCTGCTTGAATTATTTCGTTTATATATAGTAGAATTTTTATATCAGGTTTCTTCTCAGTCCATGCATTTTCTCTTTATATATTGAAAATAAAAATAAATAGGCATTTTGCATTGGTTAGCATTTTTGTCTTTGAACCTTTATCATCAACTTAGTACATTTAATGAAAGATTGCATTCTACTTCTGAATTGCAGAGTTGAAATTGATTGCATTGTTTTTATCAACATATCATTCATTGAAAAGTTAAAGTTAGAATTTTCATTATATTCATATTTATCTTCTTGCCGAGTAATAATATCACGAGTTTCGCTTCCATACCCTTTTGAGTAATTGCAGCTAGTAAAATCTATGCTTTAAACTAAAATTGATTAGTCACGATTTTATTTTTAGGGTGCACAAACTAGTCTAGGATTTAGTGCCTTGGAATAAGATTTTGTGAGTAAACTTCTCCAAGGCAATTAAATCAACATATGTGTCTGAGACAGGGAGTTGAGAAGTCCATTGTATAATTGATAATATCAGGAGGATCCACTCACACCGGAGTTAATCACGAGGTTGCACAAAGTTAGTTGAAGGGATAACCCTGGGATACTCACCTAGCATCAGAGATATTTGTGTGGATTTATTCATATTTGGGGATATTGATAGTACCCATACCTCTGTGAGAGGCGGTGCTTTCAAGGTTTCGGGCTTTGCTACCCTACCCATACGGTGATCCAGACTTACGACTTCTCACCCGTGCATCGATTATACAGTGGTTTATTAGTTGCTTGACTTAAGTATCTCATAGGTTACTTATAGGGGTTATTATGCTTGTATCCTGGGTCATATAGAGGTCAAACAACACACAACCTTTATGGAGGATTACCTCTCTGGGGGGATCTGACTGACTAGTTGTTAAGCCCATGAGGGCCTCTATAACTAATTTTGTTACCTCCAAACTTTAGCAGGGAGTCTCAGGTCCCTCTTGGACAAGACATACCTTCTTCAGTGAGGGAGGCCACTCAACCACTTTAGCTCATTTGCATTCATATTGGTCGTTTGAATTTTGGTATGCTCTTTGACTACTAGTTGGCCTTAGGAGTCTATTTTAGGTTTCATCATTATGGATAGTGGAGTTTCTTTTGCTCCCTCATTTATTGCTACCCATCCCATGATGCCTACTCATTTCATGGGGACAGATCCTTCCACTTTTTACAATGGTGTGCATAACTACAACACTCAGTCCGTGCCTTGGGTCTCTAGTAATTTTTTTGTTGATATGTCTTCACCCGTGCAATCCTCTCCCTGGTCCACATATATGAATCCTAACATGGGATCTGGGGGCATCATGGCTCCGATGCCTACTTCTTCGTTTGATATGAGTCGTGTCCCCATGGGAGGTTGGAACCTTCCCCCTTTTGAATCCAATGCTAGCTATTCTCTTCCAGGATCTAGTGCTCAGATGGGTTCCTCCCCCAATTATTATGAACCACCTATGCATCTGTCATCCACCATGTTAGTTCCTTCGAACATTTTTCCCATGACAGGCCCTCAAATTCCTCTGGGTATTTCATACGAGGAAAACCAATTTTACGGTTTGGGCTACCCTCTTTATGGGACCCCTTCACAAATGGGCAACATATATCATCACTCGAATAATTCTTATCTGACCTTGGTGCCTTTGCAAGCCTCAGTGATGATGCCCGTCCAAACCTCTTCAGACCATTTTAGCACAAGCTACCACCCTTCTGGGCTGGGACAGGGAATACACCAGGATCCTTTCTGGCCTACACTATTTTTGAATCAATCCTTCCCCAGACCTTGGAATCAAATACTTCCATCTATCGCTAGCCCAGTCATTGTCAGTCACACTGGTGCTCCATCGCCAACCTCTTCCAGTCATGTCAAAGATGGGTCAACATTTTCTACAAATTATGTCGACAACTAGCACCCAACCCCTTCTAATTATGTTGGGGGCACCATCCTTTTCACTCTGAATCATAGTCGCGTCACGTCTCCAACATCTATTCATAATTTAGGAGACGAATCCCTTTCCCCTACTAGTTACATTGAGAACCCTAGATGTCTCAGACGTAAGCCTAAATGTTTTTGCAGGACTTGTGAACGAAGTCACCTTACTCGTTTGTGTCTGATTACTGCCAAGATACCAAAAGCACGGGGCTCACCCAAGAGCCCTTCGGATTCTAAGACATCCCAGGTTTCTCCTCACACTACTTCTCCTTTGATTACCTAAGTGGTCCCACCACCGCGATCCCTCCCAAACTCACCTCATTTTTCGAAGTTGAAGCATCTCTTTCCCTTGTTACTATGCATCCTCTTCAACCTATAATTGAAGAAGTGGCCACACCAGTAGAATCTCTGGTCAATCCTACTCTCCTTGAAGAGAGTGATGCGCCATTTAGTCATGTCATCAACATTCCTAATCCTACTCCTTCTAAACGATAGAGATTTATTCTTCCCCCGAATTCTCTCCCTCCAAGTCTTGATGAGGTTCCCTTCAATTGGGACGACCTGATGGGGCATCCCATACCCCCACCTATGAATTTTCTAGCAAGATACATTATTCGAACCATCACGAATACTATACACTCCATTGACACTTTATCCTCATCAACTTGGAGAGCTTTGGGTTTTCCCAAGCTTTTGTCATCTATCTGTAAGATACCGACTTTCCACAAAATACAGGGACGAGAGCCTTGGCCTCCCCCTTTACATGTTGATTAGAACAAAAAAACAAGTCTTAGTTAAGCTATTTTCCGACTCGTCTAAAAACCGAAAAGATTGCTAAGTGATTTTTCCCTTTCACACTCGTTAAACTAGATTTGAAAAGTCATGAGTCTTAGTTAAGACTCGTTATAAAAAATGGAAAAGATTCCCGAGTGAACTTGTCTTTTTCACACTCGTAAATTGGATTTGAAAAACATCTATTTGGCACAAGTTTACCCCCTTTTCACACCAAATAGAATACAAGACATAAAAAAGGATATTTTTTGGCGTTAAGTTGTGATTTCATCTCATGCCCTCACTTGCATTTGAGCCTTTATTTGGTTCTCTCTTTGCATTATAAACCGTTGCCTAAGCATTTTTGCATCCTCAACCAAGTAGAGCCTTGTTTATATCCTTCACAATTTGACACCCTATACCCTGGAGGAAACATCACCCTGAGTGTTCATCTCCCACATGCATTTCCTTGCATTAATCATAAGTACGTTCCATTGCTGGAACTAGTTTTGCTTACTTGCGACACTCGTTTCCTCCTCTGCATCATAACATTCATTTGTTATGGAAAAAAAAAAAGACGGGCAGGAAGGGAGTACGATATTATAATTGGAAGCAATCGTGTCACCTTTGAACAGAGCACAAAATTATTGAGTCCTTGTGTCATCATAATTTTGGGTTTAGCATGGCCTTAGGAACCTGATCTCATTATAGTGTTTTCTCTACCGACCAGTTACTCTTCCAGTCCCTATAGAGGACATTATTGATGCCTCCTACATCTAATAGTCACATCATTGAGTCTATGTTTCCATAGTCCACCATATGTCTCATTCTCTTGTTCAAAGGAAGTCTATCAACCTATGTCGCCCACTCCTCAGAAATATTGACTTTGCATATCGGCCATACCCTCAGTTTGTCTAAGAATCACATGATACTATCGTCTTATCATGCACCCTGGCCCTACTTGCATCATCGGTAGGTCACTTTGAACCCAAAAATCAACATTTCATCATTTGTCGTTGACTGGGTGGTTTCCCTTGTGTTCGACGACAAAACATCTATTCACACTTTGGGATTCGTGTAGTGTCTTGGATTCCATTACCCTTATTGGTGGTTTCCTCGCCTTTGTCAGCAATTTTCATCATTGGCTGCTATTTAGAGGGTCTTTTCGTGTACCAATTGCATTTGATACACATGAAAGATGCATAGGGTCGTTGGTTCGTGAACATGTTCTTCGTCCGATCTCCACCAAATCATGAAGCTCCTGCTTTGTTCCTCGTGCTGACTAATGAGAGATGCCTTAATGCTCTCCTTTTAGTGGGTCTCTTTCCATCGACTTCAACTCATTTATTCTGGATATGAGACCTAGAGTTTTATGAGTACCTTGAGGCTTGTAGTCATTAGTGGTAGGCTCTCTCGCCATTGACAGATGGGAATACATCAATGTCTCCCGATCAATGGACTTCTCAAGTGTTCGACACCGACTCCTTTATTCACACTTGTAGGAATATACTCGGTGGCTTGATACCTACTTTAATTATTGGTAGGTTGTATCGCATTTTTTAACGGTATACCTCAATGACTGGTAATCAAACAATGTCTCATTATTTTTAACCTCAACTCCTTTATTCACATGATGTAGACTTGCACCCTTGGAAGATAGTGTAGAAGACTTGGAGACATCACTATGTGGCCGCAACTTTCCTGAGTTGTTGCTTCCCTTTCATTGGACCAACACCTGTTCAACTTTAGTGATCATGGGAGATCAGATTGTACTCTATGGTATACATATATCTTTAGATTGGTTTTGAGACTGGTTTCACTGGGCCTTGTTCATGACTATGACAACTTTTGGCATATAACCGCAATTGTATCTTCCTATTCATGGCCACAGACACTTATTTGGTATATTTTCCACATGGATTTGCATTGTATTCTTGGCAACCATGTATGCAAAGTCAGTACAGAATGTAATGAGTGATCGAGTTCGTCCAGTTGGTTCTCTACCACTCCACTCCTGGGTTATTTATAATGTATTTTGGCCATCGCAGATACTCCTCTGATATCACACATTATGGGGCATTTGTTATAGCAATATTTGCCTCACCATTGCTAGCTTGCACAGAGTGCCTTTTTCCATTTCCCTATGCAGGATTATCATCCCTTTTTGATAAATCCAGAGATAAAAATACACATTTTTCCACATATACGCACCCTATTAGCTATACAACAAGCATATACGCAGGCTACTCCACTATAGCCCGTGTACATCAGGATGTGTGCCAGAAAATAAAAAAACGGAGTTAGGTTTCCATGTCACGACATGAGATCTCTGATCTTTGGCCTTCCATATACTGGAAATGTTCCGATTCGATGCTTCAGTTGCATTTTGAAGGCTATAAGAGTGCAATTCCCGAGCTATGGAAAAGAAGGAGAAAGCATTCAACTTTGAGAGCAAAGTTACTCTAGATAAATTACTTCATATTGAGTCTACATCCCTTTGTCCCTCAAGTCTAAACACAATGTTAATCTGCCAAGATCTTTCCTTATTGTTGAGAGAACCTCATTGTCACTCTCCTTTGAGATTTCCTTTGGTGGAGGATTGAAGTGGTGGAGACCCAATTGGAAGGAACTTGGTTCCTTAGTTTCAAACCGTGATGACACGAAAGTTTGTAATGTTATCACTTCTGCTGATCAATTATTAATAGAAATACTCCTTTCCCGTCCTATTGGTATCATGAAAATATATGATTATTTTCTATGGGCATGTTTGTAATGTTTATTAATGGATTATGTTATCTGATGTGATAACCCCTTTGCATTATCACTATGTACTTGCTCTACTTGTTTGTTGAGAACTTGTTGCAGGTATAAATATTTGGGTCGAAGTGCTCAACAGTGGAACATCATCGAACATTGGATCGAGGTAGGCCTCTTTCTTATATTGCACATTGGTTGATATAACATACAATGGAATTGAGTTTATTTCTGCAGTCATACTTGTCTGTTGTGGTCTACCCTTGCCATAGAGAGTTTTTCCCTTGTACCAGTTAGTAAAATGTGTGATCAAGGATATACTCTCATGTATGACTCACAGAGATGAAACATCAAAGAAGAAGGTTTAGGAAGTTTGGTTTCAACTGCAACAAGAATACCAAGTAACATATACTTCCTAGATCCACGAAAAAGCTCCAAGGAAGAAATAGACCATAAAAATGAAGTGTTATTAAGTGCTATATGTTCAGGGGGAGAAATCCCAAAGAAGAGAGTTACCTTTTTCCATTAAACTGAGGGGGAACAACCCCACTTTTTTCCATTGATGTCAAAGGGGGAGAGAAACCAGGAGCATGAGGACAAGGAGAGCATGAGTGTTGCCATCAATGACAAAGGGGGAAATTGTTGAAAGATTGGTTGTTGTCATTGATGTCAACCCTAGCCATTGGATTTTGGACCCCACAGTTGATGGAAGTAGATATACATGAAGGAAATTACACATGCAGATACAACACCCATGGATGGATAGAATAAGTCATGCCACTTCTGATGGTATGTGGCACGTCACATGGATCCTCAGGATTGAGGATAAATTAATTTTTGAATATGACAATGTGAATTGAAGCATAAACTACATGTCGACCCTAATGTTAAAAGGAAGTGACATAAAGGGTATAAATACATATCATTATACATTCATTTTAAACACACACAAGTTTTCTAATAAACAAGGAGATATAAGTCGAATTTCAGAGAAAATATGAAGTAAAGAAGGACGAATTTCAAGGGAGGATGAAGTCTTTAGGTGATGTGTTCTAAGGTATGTTAGTTACAGGCCATCTTACCATTTTTTATATAACTTTGTTTCTAGAACCATTCATATGGTGAAATTTGGAGGCTATTGAGAAGACATATGTAGGTACCCATGTTAAAAATTTCATCTCTTTATTTGCTACAATTTGGGAGATGCTCTGTGGAAGATAGGGTTTTTGACTAGTCCTGAAGCTAGTCATAAACATGTGTTCCGGGTAAAATAGTCATAACGTCTTCATAGAGAATCCAAATGAAGTGAGACCAATTGCATTGGAAAGAGTACGGGTTGTAGTTTATTTTTTATGAATTTAATAATGTTATGTTAAATACTGAGTGTAGGGCATTTTGTACAAGTTATCTCTCCTGAATAAACCAAAATTGAATAAGGTCTACCATTTTCTCTATAACTCCTTTTTTGGGAGGAT
Organism: Picea engelmannii; assembly: GCA_009831015.1. Classification (NCBI taxonomy): domain Eukaryota; kingdom Viridiplantae; phylum Streptophyta; class Pinopsida; order Pinales; family Pinaceae; genus Picea; species Picea engelmannii. Next base: position 603,761 of record ML776765.1, read on the forward strand.
TCAAGGAGTGAAAATTGGAGGAGTTTCAGAGAATACATTGAGTAATATTATCTATAGGATCAGATTATTCCAAAAAGTGAAGAATTGCAGAATTTGAAGAAGTCTCAGGAAGCATTATTAGGTTCTATGTGATGGTTGGTTGATGGTGATAATTTAATGTAAAGTTTTATTAGCTCTCATATATTCTTGGGTGGAAGGAAGGGGAAAGGATGGAGTGGTCAACCCTCTCTTGATATTGGAGGAATGTATCTTCCCTTTGGAGGTTTATCCCTCCCTTTATATTTGGAAGATGTAGCTTCCCTTGGAAGTCATTACTCCCATTGAACAATAACTATTGATTATTTCTCATGTATTGTGCATGGTGTATTGTGGTGTATTGGTGTAAGTCTTCTACTATTGTTCATTGCTCATTGGATATAATTGAATATATAATCTGGTTGAAGTATAAGTTGATTTTGTTTTTAATTGTACTTGATACTGATTCACCCCCCTCTCAGTATCAACAGTAGACACATCAAGCAAAAGAATTTCCAAACATGAGATCTAGTACTTATTTATGACAACAATTTCTTACAACACCCAAGAAAGTTCAAGACACATTGGCTAGGGCCATACGTGATCAGATATGTGACTGACACAGGTGTTGTTTAGTTAGAGAAATTGGATGGAAAAGTTATTAAAGGACTAGTGAATGGGAGCTGAATGAAACTATATAGGGACGACCATCCTCCCGTGCACTAAAGGAACTGCATAAGTTAAAATTATATCACATTGTACTATAGGAAGGAAAAGACATAAAAAGAAAGAAAAAGAAGGAGAACATGAAAAAGTATGAAATAAGTTAAGGGGAGGGGTCAGAAGTTGCGGAGAAATATAAATTTAGGTTAGTAAGTAAAGAGGAAGAGTAGGAAGCTATCGTACATAAGAAGAAGAGTAATTATAAGGAAACACATACGAAGAAAACAAGATTGCATAGAAGAAAGAGATCACATAGAGAGACAAAACTACATATATGAAAAATAAGATCATTTACCACAATCCATGATGGGACATGCAATAAAGAGTTATCATGACGACAAAGTAGTGGCTTCTCGTAACATTAAATACAAGTGATATTGACCGATTACAAAATCAAATGGAGAATTTACCGAAGATATGAAGTGATAGAGCAATAAAAACATGTAATGAATAACAACCATTGGTGGATTAGACGAAGATTTTATGTGCGAAAGGAAATTACAATTGGAAATGAAGTATAAAAGTATGCAAGGACGCACATAGTCATAATAAAAATCTGATAGGAAAATCATTTGAGATTGACTTCAATAGAACAATAATGGGAACAAGTGTGATGAATATTTTTATAGGATGGTCGATTTAGACCAAAATATGTCGAAGGACATAACACTAATGAAAGACATGGGAGCATTTAAGTATAAGTACAATCATATGAGACTGCAAGTAGGGATGCATAGAGCCAACTCACTATAAAAAAGTGGAAAGGGAAGGCCATTGTTTCTTGTCCATTTGAGATAGGTAGAAGAGCTAAGTGTTGTATAGAATCTGAGCTTAATGAGGAGAAATAATGGAGGGTAGAGGAGCTAAGTAGGTTATATAAGGGGAATATAGAACCACATAAACCCACAATACATAATTGTAAGCATGTCTTCACATCAGTGGATGAGGAAGTACCGCAAACATCAGTAATTGACCCTAGTCTAGAAAACTGTCCCAGAACTGGACCACACTGAACAAAAGGAAACAAAAAAGCATGGAATAAGATAAATGAACCAATGATGCATCAAGAATGAGTACAGGAACATGAATAACACAAAAAGATGAATTTCTACGTAGCAAGGACCTCGGTATGGTGATAGTTATGATACTCAAAAAACAAGAAAACCATATATTGAGATTAAAGATGAAAGTTACGAAGGAGTTCCATGCTTATTAAACTCCATAATTGTCCAGGAAGAATGTCTAAAGTTAGCAAGTTATGCATAGAATGCAGGTGAAATTTGGTAGTACGACACTTGCAACAGTGAAAGTGACCTTCGAAGCATTCATAGTGCACTGGAAATTATAGGTCTGTATGGCTTGGGATGAGCGACATGTGAGCGTTGGGGGCCCCATTGGAGAGGCATTTTGGATAAGTTTTTGGATCTGCGAAAAAAGGAATTCGAAGGGTAAAAGGAAATTAGAGGATGGACTAGAGTGTGTGACAGGAGAGGGATGCAAGGAGTCAAAGAGTGTGACAAAAGAATGCAGGATAGAACATTGCACAAAAGACAAAAAATGGTTATAAGCCATTGGGTTTATGGGACACTTTGTCCACTTTTGTAATGGTCTTAGCCCTATTTCTATGTATAGATATGTAATAGGTTTTTGAATGAGGGTAGTAGAGGTTGAGCATAAGAGAAGTATGTAAGTTGCTAATGATTTTGGGTAAGGGAATTGAGTGAAGGATGAAATATGAGGTATGACTAAGGAGTGAACTTGCACTATAACAGAACAGCTACGCAGGTTTGGTAAATGATATTGTTGCAAATTTTGTAGCGCAATGCACAGTTGTAAGAGAAATATCAATGAATAATATAAGAAGCCAACCATTGTGGATGTAGCCCAAGTTGGGTGAACCATGTAAATATGTGTGTGATGATGTGTTTGCAATGGATGATGTTTTTTGGTTTATGTTGAATGTTTTACTTACTTATGATGTTATAATTTCGCACACTGAAGTATCTAGTAACTGAATGAATGTTTAATGAGAGAATGTCGCGTTTAGACTAGGTTGAGTGTTGAGTAACTGTTAAGTAATGAGAATTACACACTTGAGTAAATGAGAGGTTGAATGCCTCACTTCCCCTCAACATTGTAGAACCTTGGTTCCTATAACCCCTATATATGCCTTGGGAGAGACTTCAGTTGCTCTGAAGGTGATGTTGAAAGGGCCGATATCTAAGGGTTTTGTTGACATTTGAATGACTAACCCTAGGTCTCCCCCCCATGCACCAAAAAATGGTATGTGAATGATTAACCTCAGGTCTTCCCCCTATGTGCCAAAACACATGATGCTATGTAATGTAATTTTTGGAGAATGGATAAGAGTGCAAAGCGATGTTCATTTAAATTAATTAGTTTCTTAATGTATGTATGTGCCTGGTTGAATGAGATAATAAAAGTTGTGGTTATTCTTGTTCTATTCTATGTTGTTTACATGTTGAATGAATGTATGTGTTGATGTTACGTGTTGTTATATTGATAGACATAATGCGATGGAATGTATGAATTCCATCTCAAAGGGATTCTTGTGAACTTAATCTTTCATCATCAACAGAAAAGCATATGGTCTTTCTGATTCTCATGGTGTCTCGGGTGAGACCTTTCTCAGTATTTGGTTGAGGATTGGTATGTCGACACCTTGGGGATTTTTTTGGTAAAATATGGAATAACCCTAGGTATTCAATCCCCCAATATTAAGAAGGACACATGCAAGAATGGGATAAAAAAAACCAACAATATTAGAAAAGGGACCAGGAGGATGGGGGATTGTTGGGGCATGCTATTTTGGGATACAATGCAACAAAAAAGGCATGGAACTAAGGAATGGGGCAAACAAAATAGCACACACTAGGGAATGAGGAGAAAGCAATGCGCAAGAAGGAAAATGAATCAACACACTGATATTTAAGTAGAAAAAGTGCAGAGTCAAAGCAAGGAGTGAAGGCCAACCACACAAAGGAAGTTACTATGTGGACAAATCTAATCCACTAGGGTTAGTGTTTTGGGTTATGATGTAATGAGTTTTTACCCACCTTTTGCAATATAAATAGAGGATGTATGAGGTATATAGGAGGTAACTTTGTGTGTGTGATAGAATATCTTATCTTTGAAAACCCTTTTGAGTCTGATTCATAGTACTAGTTTTTGGTTGGAGCTGTAGAGCTCAGATGATGTTCGTTTTGGAGACATATGGAGTGTAAATGAGGGTCAAGTCTCAAGATGTGGAGCTTGGTGCGACACTGGTAAGCCTCATGGAGTATGATAAAATTTTGATGTAATGCGTGCAATGTAGAAATTTTGATCAAGAATAATAAATAAGCAAAAGATCTTGGTGGACATATCCCAGTGGGGGGTGAACCATGGTAAAACATGGTGTCTCTATGTGGGGTTCTCTTATATATTTCTTTGATATTATTTTATGTTGCATGAATACATGCATCTGTTAGAGTTAGATTACAATGCACACTAGATTAGACATGTTATATTATGCAAAATGAATGATAAAGGATGAATAATCGGTAGATCTGAATGATGGTATGGTAGAATGCATGTTGAAGCAGAAGAAGTATAAATGTGCCTAAAATTTCCATGAGTTCCATCCATTCCATGATTGCAAACACTTGGGGTCATGAAATCACCCATAATACATCTTGGGTGAGACTGCGTTGTGCACTCTGTGAAAAATGTTTCCTTATGGTTTACCAGAGTGGCCTATGGTTTCTACGATTTTGTTGGAGAACTAAAGTGGAACCCAGGTCAGACCATACATCTAATAAATGGTTATGTTTCCAGTTGGAACTTAGAAGATCGAATTTGAGGGGACTTGATGAAGATAATGCAATGGTAGAAGGGGATGTTTAGGCCATGGAACCCTATAAAGAAATATATTGAAAGATGGTTGTGTTGAGAAATACTGAGAGGGGGGGGGGGGGGGGGTGAATCAGTATTTGAGCAATCAATTAATTTTCTCTTTTCTTTCACTGAAAACCTTAGCCTACTTTGTAGAGACCAGTTATCATATAGTCTTAGGAAAAACAAGAGTGCATCCAGAGATCTTATTATGAATTTCTTTATTCATCAGATGTCTATTAAGAAGTAAACCAACGCACATGAGTAAGACACATGAACACCAGGATTTAAGGTGGAAACCCAAATCGGGAGAAAATCACCGTTGTCGTTGTCTCTGTCTTCAATAATTATTATTAAGAAAACATTTACAACATTGTACTAGTGTAGACTCATACTAGTACGCATGCTTCTACCTGCAGAAGGCCGCAACCTTCTCTCGTTTACCAACCTTTCCTGGAAGGGAGATTCAACCCCCTGAAAATCGCACCAGTTTCTACTGGTAGGATGCTTCTACTGAAGGCTTTAACCCTCAGACTTGCTGCTGACCACGTTTCATCAATTTTCACACTGGATCAGGCAGTTTCAACCCTTTGTACATTTGTCAACAAACATATTTTCCCAAAACTTCAGAATATCAGCAATAACCTAGACTTCAATATGCATTCAACATCCTTCGTCAGAAATCCTAACTGTCATATGCATCTTTAATGTGAATGACCCGTATTCATATATATAGATATATGCTTCCCCCTTTTGTATTGATCTGTAATAATAATTGCAGAGCAGTTCAGATCTATAATAACTCACCCGGATTCATATGTGTTCTATGCACTTGCATCATCTTCTTTTAGAAGAGATAGTTCTGGCATCTTATTAAGACTTGTATCCTGGAGATGATGCCTCAGCTCTCCTAGTTGTTAAACCCACTGCAGAGAACTTCTCTGTCAATGTAGATCTGCCACCCAACCACCACAATGAGGTTCCTCCCACTTCAAACCTTCCCTGCAGCCTGCACAAATTACCTCAGCGACCTGTACATGTCCCTACAGTCAGAAAATGGCCTCCACGTCCTGCAAAAAGACCCCTGCCACCTATCAAAATCCTTGCCACACTTCTTTGCTTGCAGCTCACTATGGAAAAAGGGCATCGACACCTTCTTAAGACCATGGGTCAATACCATTCCAACCTCCTCTCGTCCCTATTGCTCTGGGTCCATATTTATTGCTCTGGGGAAATCAGGTCCCACATAAAAAATTTGAATTAAACTTATGTGCGCCTTTCAGGTTTCGGCATTCTTGGTGTTGATTGTTCTTTTCTCTTACAAATCTCGATTCCTGATGTGCTACTTTCCAGAGCTTTAGCCCCTTCCAGCTACACAATGGTCCATGTGACCCGCTATCACGTGACTGCTACCATACCTCTCGTCGGGTTTTTGGGGTTTACGATGCCAATGTGCATACGCCCCTTTGACCCGCGATATGTTGATCCTCGACTTCCTCCATACTCCTGACATGCGTCCCACCGAATGGACGGTTCAGATTTCACGTCGGGGTTTCCTCTAGGGATTTCCTCTATCCTTCGTCCACGGGAACACCGATTTTTCGGATCCCGATACACTGGTCCTCCGACAGCTCCTGGCCTTTGACCTGCCACCTGTCCTCCAGGGTGGCCCACATGCCATCTGCCTTATTCGAAAATCGCGTATCGTGATTTCACGATGTCTGATGAAATTATTCACAGGACTCGTGAAACTCCGATTCCCGATTCTTCGATGAAGCCTTTCTCTCGGTGGCACTCGATCGCTGCCATGTGTCCTTCCAAATGGACGGCCCAGTTCTCACGACCTTGAGAACTCCGATCTCCCGATGGATTATCTCCCTCACAGCTTCTGCAGATCTGACGGCTGTTGGTGACCCTCTTCAGCGATCATACACGCCCATCTAAAACTCAACCATATACTGATTTTCTTACATGAAAACTCTTCTTCTTCCTTTGCCTCATGCTTTTCCATCAATGACAATATTTCCAACAATCTCCCCCTTTGTCATTGATGGCAATACTCTTACTCTGTCTTTTTCCTCCCCCTTTGACATCAATGGCAAAGAGTGGACAATACCAGGCTCCCCCTGAGATCATGCTGCATCTTCATAATAATTCTTTAGAGATAATACCAGGCTCCCCCTTAGCCAGAGCATTTAGAGATGCTCATCAGCATCTTACAACCAATTGAGGCTTTTGTACTTAAGTAGACCAGATCCTCTGCATGGCAGAGACTACTCCCAGTTTTTGTTGGAGATATTCGAATGCTTCCCTGGGTAGAGGTTTGGTAAATATATCAAGAACTTGTTCTTTGGAGGAAACATACTCCAGTTTCACCTTTTACTCAAGCACTTGTTCTCGTAAGAAGTGATATTTGATGGGAATGTGCTTGGTCTTGGAATGCATAATAGGATTCTTTGAGATACTGATGGCACTTGTATTATCACAGACAATAGAGACAGGGGGTGAACATTTGATTGAAAAGTCTTGAAGGGTTTGCATCATCCAAAGAAGTTGAGTGCAACATGATGCTGCAGCCACATATTCTACTTCTATTGTAGATAAGGAAATGGAACTTTGTTTCTTGCTGAACCAAGATACTAACCGGGGCCCCATGTAGAATGCACCACCACTAGTGCTTTTGCGATCATAAACACTTCCAGCCCAATCTGCATCAGTGTATGCATGAAGAGTAAGATCAACATTCTTTGGATACCATAGTCCAAAATCTTGAGTTCCTTGTAGATATTTGAATATTCTTTTCACAGCCTGAAGGTGAGACTCTCTTGGATTGGCTTGAAATCATCCTACAATCCCAACTGCATGCATAATGTCTGGTCTTGTCCCAGTGAGATAAAGTAGACTTCCTATCATGGATCTGCATTCTGCCTGATTCACCGTGGGAGAATCATCATTATAACTGAGATTACATCCAGTTATCATTGGTGTACTTACAGGTTTGCAATATTCCATGCCATACTTCTTGAGGATTTGCTTAAGGTATTTTGTTTGTGATAGGAAAATGCCATCTATTGCTTGTTGCACTTGTAATCCAAGAAAGAATGTTAGTTCCCCAAGTAAAGACATTTCAAATTCTTGCTGCATATCAGAAGAAAATTTCTGACTCATAGATTCTTCATTACTTCCAAAAATGATATCATCAACATATACAATTACAATTAGTAGTTTGTCATTTTCAGTTTTTGTGTATAAGTTGCTATCAACAGATCCTTTTGAGAATCCTTGTTGACAGAGATATTTGTCAAGATGATAGTACCATGCCCTTGGAGCTTGTTTGAGACCATAAAGAGCCTTTTTAAGTCTACAAACAAGTTTTTCATCATTTCCAAAGATGAATCCTTCTGGTTGTTCTATATAAACTTCTTCTTCCAGATCACCATTGAGAAAAGAAGATTTAACATCCATTTGATGAACTTTGATTTGTTGGAA
>ML776765.1:624369-636794 GCA_009831015.1 Picea engelmannii
ATATTTACTTCTTATCAACCATGAAAAAACAATAATGAGTCATATTTACATCAAACACTATTGGGTCCATTACCCAAACCTTTGTGCTATGGGTCTTTCTTCAAGGGTTGACATCAATGACAACCAACCTTAATCAACAATTGATTGGGCCAAAAACAATATGAAAGTTTAGGTGGTTTGCATACATTTGTTTCTAGAGAAAATCCATGATTTTCTTAATGAATTTGAATGGACTTCATTTTCTCATATTTTTAGAGAATTAAAATCCATGGCTAACAATCTCTCCAGAGAAGCATTGACTCTTCTATAGGGCTTGTTTATTTCTCAAGAATTCTTTGAAGGCCAGGTCTGTGAGGAAATTTCATTCCTTATCTAGTTATTTTTTATTTCTTCCTCCTTAATTTAAGAAGCAAGAATAGTATTGGGAAGAAATCAACTATGATATGTTAAGTTGGTAATCGAAACACATGTTTTTTTATTTTTATTTTTGTAAAGTCGTGGGAAAAATCAAGACAATATATGTAGTTGTGTATGGTTGCTTTACAGAGAAATATCTCTTACTCAACTCTAGTATGCTGCAAAGTTTTGTGATTAGTCCTCTGTGTATGGAAACATGTATATTCTTCTCTGGAATATAATTTTTTTTTTTCTCTCTCTCAAAAAAAAAACAATGAATGATAATAATTATTAAATTACTAATAATAATTAACTAAATTAATTAAAAATAATAATAAATTAAATAATCAATAATAATTTAATTAATAAAAATAACTTAAACATTAATTATGATTATTTCATAAATTTGGCATTAAAACAACACATTTTTTATGTTAATTAGGCACAAACATCTTTATTACAATGATAATGTTTTTCAAGAAGACATAATACAATGCAAAAGTTCCACATTTCAATGCAACAAATACATTAATTTGTCTAAAACCAATGCTAGATTGATGCAAAAACAACGCTTTACAAATAATATTGATGCACAGATCAACCCACGATGCCACTAACACGATGCACATAACATGTACTTGATGCAATAGAGACACAAAAGTGGTTTTTGAGTTTTCTCTTGCAAAATTAAGTGACACAATACAACACTATATCGCCTCAAAACGGATTTTTGTACTGATATTTTGTCAATGATATGACACCCATAGAAGCATACATTAAAAAAGATACACAAAATCATGACACTATGAAACAAACGTGACGCAAAAATATGATGGCCCCTCTTGCGTCATAGAAAGTTGAGGTTTTTACCAAGAAAATTACACCACATTGCGAAGCTACAACCCTAAATTGTAGTAGTTCTCCTCCATTCTGGCCTCATGCCCTAGCTTTATGGGATAGATGCTATAAGCTTTATTCTTTGACGAATTGGTTTCATCTTTGTCATCTTTGAGTCTAATGGCACTATGTTTTAAGTTGGATATTAACTAATGTCATTGTTTCACTATATTTTCTCGCAGATATAATTATAATGTTGATTTCTATCCTTGATTCTAGATATATTTGGAACTAGGGTCTACTGCATCTATTAAATGATATATCTCCAAATTGATGAGTTCATTTTTTAAGTGATATGAGAACCTAAAATTAGCTTTATATCCCATCCATGGGTCTTCCCCAATCCTTTCTTTGTTTCCTTTCCCAACCTTCTAGGTCAACCATTTCTATACTAGTCAACATGATTTCACAAATGCCTTCCAAAAGATTGATGCTCTTCCAAAATACTTCACTTCACTTCTAATCTATTCTTCCATAGACCCATATGCGATGTAATTTACTACCATTACTTTTCCCCATAAACCTCTATTCTACATCATCCTTCATATGATTGTTGCTATCAATGATTGGCCAAATCATTGAAAGTTTTTAAAGCCGCACCTTCCTTTCCCTTTTGGCTTTGCAAGCCTACTCCCCTTGACCATGGGTATTTCTTCCTTTTCTATTTTCCTGGTCCATAAAAAAATGAAGCATTTTTAAAAAAAAAAATTCCATCATTCATTAAGGTATATATGCCAATGACATATGATAAACATGGATCCCTTTCAATAACGATTTTATTAAAGTTATCCTATCCTCTCTTGATAGCCATCTATAGCACTATTTTTCCACCATTCCTTCAATCTTCTCATAGAGATATTGCCAATCCTTGAATTTGTAATTATTTAGTTTAAGTTGGAATTCTAGGTATTTTATCCCATTATCGTAGACTAGGGGAATACTTGAGATAATTTCCTTTCTATTTCTTCCTTTAATCCATTAAAAAGAATAAAGGACTTGTGAATATTCACTTCCATCCCCATTTATTTACAATAAATATAATGAATTTATCTATACTTCTTTGCTTCTCTTAATATTCCTTGTCCAAACAACATAATGTCATCCACAAATAGAAAATGAGTTAGTGAAGGGAACCTTTAAAACATGATACCTTTGATAAACCCCCCCTTCTATATGTAATGACCAACCTAGTCAAATTCTCAACCACCATTAAAAATAAGCATGGGGACATTGGGCACCTCTACCTGAGTCCCTCATGGAATGAAAGAAACTTGAAAGGGAACCACTAATCAATATTGAAAATGACATTGAAGAGAAACAACCCATTATCCAATTCACAACTTGGACTTTAATTCCTATTTGAATTAACAAAATCCTAAGGTATAACCAATAGAATTTGTCATATTCCTTAGACAAAACAAATTTCATAACCAAAGCTTGAATTTTCTTTACCTTTATTATATGAAAACCTTCTTGTGCTATTCCCACACCATCATGGATTTCCCTATTGTGAAGAAACCTAAACCCTTCCTCTGGTATAAATCCTAAGAGGACACTTTTAATGTCTATTGGCCATAATCTTCATTATGATTTTGTACACAAAGTTTCATAATGAGATGGGACTATAATATTTAAAGGTCTCTGGGTCATTATTCATTGGAACCAAAGATATAAATGTTTCATTTAAGGATTCCAAAACCTTTCCAAAAACCCTAGGTGTTTCTATTACCCTTAGCAATTCTTCCTCTAGAAAATAATAAAATACCAAATAAAATTTAGTTGTCCAACCATTTGGTCCAAGGATATTTTCCTATTTAAAGGAATGCAAGAATTATTTAAGTTCCTCTTTTGTTACTTCTGCATCTAACTCATTTTTTGATAATCTATTGTATTTGGAGATAACAAGGCCACTTTTAGCATCTCTACTATTAAAGGTTCTTGGAACATTTTTTTGAAGTATCTAATTCCTTTTTCCACAATTTTCAAGAAGGTACTAACTTTAGAATCCCCTTGCTTCCTTATCTCTAATATGGTATTTATATTCTTTCTATGTTTATCATAATTCTAAAAAATTTTAGTATTTTCATCACCTGTCTTCCAAGTAAATGGCCCTACTTTTCAATCTCCATTATGCTTCTTTTTTCCCCAAAAGTTTCCTTTTAACCCTTTCAAAAGTTTTTAATATTTTCCTCTATAAATATTCCTTTATTATTTTTTTCAAATAATAATGTAATATGTTCCTTTGTTTCATTTAGCTCTTTCTTAACTTCCCCAACTTTTCTCTTTTCCCATTCTACTACTATGTTTTTTAACCTTCTTTAAAAACCGATTCATATATATCTCTCCTATGTTCTAATCAAACTTCCACCCATTTTGTATGACCATATATCTAAATCCTTCTTCTTCTATCCATGTAAGATTTAAAGGGGCCTAAGGGTTTATTATAATATTTTTCTATCTGAAAAAAAAAATGGGTAGATGATGTGAAAATCCTTCTTGAGATTTCAACCTCCTTGTCTCCTCGAGAATTTTATCCACTACAAAAATATATATCAATCATTTTTTAAATACATTCCCTACCACTTATGGAATTCCTCCACGTAGGAACAATCTAATTAGGTTCCACATCACATATCCCTATATCCCCAAACATCTAAAAGAAATAATTAGCGAATGTATATTGTTTATAATTGCCTCATACCTTTCCTAACTTCATTGCCAAATTTGTATCACCCCCTAAAACAATATTATATTTTTTGATTAAACCTTTCCTAACTTCATTGCCAAATTTGTATCACCCCCTAAAACAATATTATATTTTTCGATTAAACCTTGGAGTATAAAATTATCCTTGAAGAATTTTGTCTTTCCATATGGCCCATAAAGTTTTAGTAAGTAAAATAATTTTCCCAAATCCTTGGATCTGAGATTTGTTTGTACATGTATAATTAAAAAATATGAATTTATAAGTTCTATAGAATCATTCCACCCTGTTATTATACCTTTATATTTCCCCTCTAAGCCSAGTGAACAAATGTACCAATCCTTCAACAAGAAGAAATAAATGCCTCACGCATAGTCTCCTAACTCATTATTACATCCTAATTATAGCTACAAAACAATATTTTTAGTTTCCGCTTCTTGTGGGTACTCACTACCCCTTTTGAATTCAAGGAAAGAATAATCAATGGACCACCTTATTTGAGGCCATCCATGCTCTAAGCCCCACCTTTCTTCCTTCACTATTTTTTTTTTATTTTTTTTTTGAGTAATGATAGATAGGATTTTTAGACCGCTCTTTGGGGTTGGTTAGGGATTGTAGCCAAACCCCCTTCAATTCCCACATTTTCTTTCTTGTTTCTTTCCTTCCTAGACCCTAATTTATGTCATGGTAATTTTCTCTCCTTCTATCTTAGTTTTTTTATCCACTCCCTCATGGTTTGTTATGTTATTTGGGGATAAGATCACATATTCCAATGGTTTCTTGAAATTCTTGTTGAAATTTCTTAAAAAAATTTCATTTACATAATGGTCTCTACCCTATTTGGGATACTTGAATTATTTTGATTCCCTATCAAAGGATCGAGACCTGCTTTAGGTGTGTTTTAATGAACGTTCCTCTAGTATTTTCTTCTTTATAATTAATAAAGGTACAAATTTAGATATATTGCAATCTGTACCTTTATTTGATGGTTTATATGGAGATAATACCTTTTTCTCTGCTTCTATGAATCCCAATCCCTTTTCTTCCTCCTTGATTGAAGAAATGCCACTATCAACCTTCCCTTGTTCATTTATATTCCTTCCCATTTCTTCCAAGGCCTTGTCTAGGACAAGTTGAGCATCCTTTATATTGACTTCTAGTTTTCCTTCGTTTTCTTTATTGGCCTCTTTCACTAGCATATTTTGGTCTTCTTGTGGACTCTTATCTTTTTTCTTTCAAACCCACCTATTATCCCTTTTTATACATTCTTGCCAGACATTTCCCATGCCATGGAATTTTAGGCATCTCAATAGCAATATCCAATAGTCCAAGGGTTGAATAAACTTCCATGAACCCAAATGATTTCCATTTCCTTTGACAAACCCTCCTGAAGATCCAATTCCATTAATACTTTGACTATCCTTCAATCCAATTTGTTTTGAATGTTCACCTCTAAGTCAATGAAATTGCCTAGGCCTTTCCCTAATGACTTTAGAACATTTTTATTGCATAACTCTAAGGGTAACTTGATAACATCACCTATACAGGTTTCTTCAAGGTAGCTTTCTTTTGAGGATTGAACCCGACCTCCATATCTTAAGGTCTAACAATGATGGTCCCCAATACCATGTTTTAGCTAAGATATTTTTTGCATCAAATTTAGACCTAAATTCAAAGGCATGCCATCCTTGGGTTACTATGTGGAGCCCCAACATATATCATTTGACTTTAAACTAGTGTATTTCCATCGACCACTAGAGTGATTTCTCCTTGAAATGTTTCCACATGAACTTCCCTGTTAGGGATTTATCCATTAAATAATTAACTTCTTTCATTGCCATGTCATCCCTCAGGACCTATTTTACATTTTCCTCCTACACCTGATACACTTTATCTTCTGTTGATTTCCCAAAAACCAAAAAATAACTTCTCCTTCCTCTTAGAGTCTTCCTCCCCTCTTCTTGCCAGTTAATCTTGAGATAAATCTCCAAAGTCCCATCCAACTTTTATAACTTTTTCATTGTTGATATCACTACCAACATCTTGAAACCTTTGCTCGTCACATATATGGGAAGTTTCTTCTAGCATGTTTTCTTCATCAACTAGAAATCTTCCTATTAGATGAAATGAGTAGGCCACTCTACCAAGTCCAAGATGTCAAATGATAAATCACTTTGTCCTAAATGTTATGATCTAGCATGTAATAGGTTATAAGGTAGTTCTTGATCTATTTGAAGCTGTTGATTATGAATATGTCTGTAATATGCCAGTCAAAGAGAGACTGATTATTTTGATTACTATCTGAATGTGCTTAGTGCCTAAGGAATGTACTTTCATTTTTTTTTTGAAATAGAAGGTATGATTTTTTTCTAGGACAAAATGGGTAGTTTCTTCTTTCCCTTCAACCTACAATGGTATTGTTTCCTCCTACTTAGAAAAGCCGACATTAACACTCCTACTATCAACTTGTTCTCCAACTTCTACACGTATGAACTTCCTTGACTTACCCTAAGTCCTCCAAAAATTATTTTCTTCCTTTTCACATTGACTATCTAGTACTTCCCCTCATTTTGGGATCTTTGTTGATTGCGTAAGTTTTTCTAATGTTCTAATATGATCTGATCCATCCCTTTGTCCCTTGTTATTCTCCTCATTATAGGTCCTCGATCCTTTCTAGATTTCAATTAGCTCATCCCTTCAATTGAATATAGACTTTAAGAGAACCTCCTCCCACTCTTCATAGTCTACCAACTCTTTCTCCATTTCCCTCCTATCAATTGCTCCTTGTGGATTCTACTACCACCTCTTCTCTCTTTGTTTTTAAGAAGCTCTATGGCTTGCAGTCAAACTTATGGTTCAAGAATAAGAATAGTGAAATATTAATTTGTCTTCAACCATGCATGTCCATACACATTCAATAGTGATTTCTTTAAAAGTGGTGATGCATATACAAAATAATTTGAGATTATGGACTTTATTACTTGGAGTTTTTTTCGTTCGATGGTAACAAAAATACAAAATGAACCAAAAAGCTATGAAATGAAGGTGCAAATATCCTATATCTTTTCAAATAGGAATTTGGAATTTGGCCTAAAGAATTAGAATGTATTATTATGGAAACTACACAAAGCTTGATTAGAAGTTCAATATTATAGATTTTAGAAGTGTTGGTTCCAAATATAGGATGGTAAAGAAAAAATTAACATTGTGGATTTTACTAAATGTTTATGGATTCTCTCAAAGCTTCTACATGCAAATACTTTGTTAGCATCTTTATTTACCTTGTTTATGACATTTTTGTAATAGTAAAGATATTAAAGTATAATATAATTTATAGATTTTCGAATAACATTAGATATATAATTATTATTTTTTTTTTACATTTAATTTTAATTTTAATTTCTAATTTTCAATCCCTATAACTTATATTTAATCAATAATTCATTATTATTCAAAGCCATGTTACAAAGTATTTAGAAACATATTTCAAAGTAATTATAATATCCACACAATTTTCATTGAACTTTGATCCATTCCTATCTTGTTTTTAATTAAATTGAACTTTGACCATTCCTATCCTAGTTTTTAATTAAAAATAAAGTTTAGCAAAAAAAATTATTTATTTTTAAATTAAATATAAAATTCTTATCCTTATTTTTAATTAAAAATAAAGTTAAGAAAAAAATATTTGTTTTTAAATTAAATATCTTGTTTTTAATTAAATTTTTTGATCCATTCCTATCCTAGTTTTTAATTAAAAATAAAGTTCAGCAAAAAATGTTTATTTTTAAATTAAATATAAAATTCTTATTCTTGTTTTTAGTTAAAAATAAAGTTGAG
Source organism: Picea engelmannii (assembly GCA_009831015.1). NCBI lineage: Eukaryota > Viridiplantae > Streptophyta > Pinopsida > Pinales > Pinaceae > Picea > Picea engelmannii. The sequence continues at coordinate 632,207 of ML776765.1, forward strand.
AGAAAAATATTTATTTTTAAATTAAATATAAAATTTGGTAGGAAACATTTACATCATGCTAGAACAACTTATTTAAATTTTAAATATTTAATTTAGATAGAACTTTAGAATACTTATAATTTTATTAATAAAAAATAAAATAAAATATTTAAATTTATTTTTCACATTTCCCTTTATATATTTAATTTACATATCACAAATACCATCTTCTTTTTAGGCTGTCTCCCTACTATTTTATATATACTATAATAAAAATATCTATGTTATAAAATTGTCATTTGCTGCGAGTACTTAAAAGTGGAAACGTATAGATTATTAATATTGATAAATTATGATTTTAGATTTATTAAATATATAGGGAGTCTGATTCCGATTTCTTTTAGATTTATTCAAATATAAAAGGGAATGTATGATTCTGATTTCTAATATTTATATTGATATGATATAAAATTGACACTTTTTAAATTTATATAGTTATATATAATTGATATAAACATAAAGTGAGAAATAATAAAATCATAATTTAATTTAATAAATACAAATAAGATTATATATATATTATATTTTTAGTTACAAATATTTTGTAGAATTGTTTTTAGTTATTTTTGTGATTTTTAAAGAAAACATTACATGGAAAACCTTACGAGTATTTTCTCATCATTTATGGATGGTATAAACCATTTTTTCTCATTACAGAGCCTAAGAGAATCAAGAGAGTGGAATTGGTGACCTCCTCAACTTTAGAGAATAAATTTCAAGTTTAACTCATAACCACTTGAACCAACCCTCCAAACTAATTATTAGTCCCTCCCTAGCTAGGCACTAGAGTTTTTGGTATGAAGTCAACCTAGTTTGAGTTTGTATTAGTTAGCCAATGTTTCCAAATTATTTACAAAGTTTTATGAATAACTATATTAAACAAACATATTAAATATAGTTAGCCTTCGGATTAGGAAGTTGCATTGTAGCGGTGGTCGCACTATGTATACATCTTGACACACCCTGAGCCAAAATTCATTCTCTCTAGAAGTTTTGAACCTTTCTTTCTCTTGCAATCATTTGAGGGGTGAAATTCCTACTACCCTCACAAGATGTTTCAATGTGTTTTCATTTGCCTTCAATGCCTTGCCAATACCTGCGTGTGGAGTGACTCATTCCATAAGGAGTATTTGATGGTGTTACCCTACCTTAAGGGTTATTCTCTCTATATTGTTGGTGTTGTTCATGGTGAATGTTTTGGTATCTTTGGTGTTTAGGGTTTATTTTTGAAGTTTTATGGTGGATTCTCTCTTCTGTATTTGAAGTTTTACTACAAATGCTAAGCCAATTTCAAGCTTGAGTGAGCATCATGAGCCATCCCATCACTCTAATCATGAAAGCGAGTGGAGGAGAAGATTTTACCTTGTTTATACAAATGGGAGTACATTTTTTGGCACCTAATCCCTAATAGAAATGCACTTGGACAATCATTGATATGATGGTTGTCTTTGGGCATGATTATCATGATCTCACCATCCTTTTACCCTTCAAATATTAGTTGTGCCTGCACTTGGAAGCCTATCCTGAACTTGAGGTATGCTTCTTCTTTGAGTCTGCTCTTGTTTTAAAAACCTTTCTGTGTGGGGTCAATTCATAGTAGAGATCTAAGATCCATGGAAGAAATCCCAAGTTTGGCTCGATACCTTTGATATCATAGAGGAAGCTGCAAGGGCTTGTTGAGTTGGTAATATGTATGAATCATTACATGTGAAGCTACAATTTTTCCAGCGTGCAATTATAGTATCTACTAGAACATAATCTCACCTAATATAATCTACTTTCTTTGTTTGTTTCTCTCTTCTCATTTGTTTGTGGGAGTTTTCTAGTTGTTGGAGGGGTTTTGACAATATAATAATGGACGAGGTCTGAACATGGGTTGATCACCATTATATATATATATATATATATAAAATGGGAAATCTTATATAAATAAAACATTTCTTGGAAAATCTTTTGAGTATTTTCTCATCATTTATGGATGGTATAAACAATTGGTCTTGATTAGAGAGCCTAACCCCGAGGGAATCAAGAGATTGGAATTGGTGACCTCCTCAACTTTAGGGAATAAATCTCAACTTTAACTCATAACCACTTGAACCAACCGTGCAAACTAATTACTAGTCCCTGCCTAGCTAGGGACTAGAGATTTTGGTACGAAGTCAACCTACTTTGACTTTGTATTAGTTAGACAAATTTTCCAAATTATTTACAAGTTTTATGAATAACTATATTAAACTTATTCTTTACAAAAACAATTATTGAATATTTTAATTTTAAAAATTTAATTATTGATTGGTTCATCCACTTTGACATGACTTAATTACCTTTGGTGTACATAATTTTATTTTTCAGGATTTGTCAGATTTTAAAATTAATTTAGTAAATATATAATTCTAAAACCTAATCGATTTCTATGTTCAATTCCATTTAATATCATTTAAGTTCACATTCATTGCTATGAAAAAACAAACAAACATATTAAATATACTCTGCCTTCGGATTAGGAAGTTGCATTGTGGCGGTGGTCGCACTATATATACATCTTGACACACCCTGAGCCAAAATTCATTCTCTCTAGAAGTTTTGAATCTTTCTTTCTCTTGCAATCATTTGAGGGGTGAAATTCCTACTACCCTCACAAGACGTTTCAATGTGTTTTCATTTGCCTTCAATCCCTTGCCAATATCTGCTTGTGGAGTGACTCCTTCCATAAGGAGCATGTGATGGTGTTACCCTACCTTAAGGGTTCTTCTCTCTATATTGTTGGTGTTGTTCATGGTGAATGTTTTGGTATCTTTGGTGTTTAGGGTTTATTTTTGATCAAAATCTGGACCAGGGGTCAAATTTTAGCTCAAAAATCAATGTTCTCGGAATTGCCTCAAAACGAATGAGAGCATAGCCCTCGTCGTCATGAACCCAATGCAACTCGTTTCGTCTCAAACAGACATCGAGAACGAGAGATATCGCGATCTGTTCGAATCGTCAAACAGGTAAAAAAAGGGACGCTGACTGTGCAGTCTGTACAATCCGTACGGATGCTGACGTGGAAGAGGTCGTACGCTGATGTGGTAGAGCTAAGTTGGCATATGATGATGTGGTAGTTTCAGATTGGCTGACAGATTGGACGAATCATGTTTCGACACGTGGCATCATTTTGGCAAATGTTTTTGTGCCACATGGCCCAGTCATGGGCTGCCACGTGGCACCATTATAATTGGTTGATTGTTCAAAATTTTATGGAGTCCATGGGATTCGAACCCCGGACCTCCTCCCACCATGTAAAGCTTTAACAAAGTCCGCCCTGCCAACACACCGCACATTGTTACTTGTTTTATAAAGGAGTTTATTAATATTTATGTTTGACTTATTGTATGGTTGGCGCGGGGGTCGAGCTGAAGCTTAGCCCCAGCCCCCGAGTTTATGCTTTTACATGTGACCCATGGTATATACAAAGAGCGTGCGCATATTTGTTGGAGTTTAGCCCCCGGTCACACAATTCATTACCATATGACCGATATATACAGAGGCACATATTTCAAATGGAGTGCAACCCTCGGTTTTGGGCACCAATGCATGTGACCATAATATTTGCCTGCGGGAATTGGTTTTTTAAAACGGTTATACAAACCGTACGCTGCCACTTGTTATGTATCCATTCGCCCTTGGAAACGTTTAGCCCATGGTTTCGGGTGCTTACCCATGTGACCTCGGCCTTGGCGGTTAGTGGCTGGGTGCGCCCTAACTGTTCGACAGTTTGCACCGTTATGCTGTTGCGCGCCGGTGCTAGGTTTTAGCATGAATTTGGAGTGTGTTCCGGGTTCAACATACAGGAGGTGCGTTTTGGTGAACCAGAGACAACAAGCTTGAAGGAAGAGAATGGCAGGAGGCCTATCTTCTTCATTTTTTGGCCGAATGAGATGCCATAAAAGCCCAGCTAGGGGTTTTTGGACATTCTGAATCCATTGGCACTATTTTCAAAGCCATTTGAAGACTTCTTTTGCAGGTTTTTAACCGTTGAAGTTTCAAGAAGCTTCAGGGAGCTTGAAGCCCTCATTGATTGAGGTCATGTTTTGGTGAGTCCAAGCTTGTTTTCTGTGACTGAATAGTCATTTTTGGCTAATTGTTATGCTCTGAACACATTGGGATAGGTTTCAGAGGATTTTGAGGACTTTTACAAGTGCTTTTCCCAAATAGAAGCTCAGGAAAGCTTAAGGCCACATGTAGAAGAGGTCATGCCCGGATGAGCCATGATCCGTTTTCAGAGTTTTATTAGTCATTTTTGGGGTTTTTATGTATTATGATCCCAATGGTACAGTCTGTTTTTCCATTGGAGTTGAGTAGCAGCTTGTAAAAGAATATTTGAAAAATTAAACCCAGAGAGCCAAGTCCATTGATGGAGGCTCAAGGAGATGTAGCCCGGAGAGGGGTGAACTCCTTTATCATGTTGTTCTTGTTGTGAGTGTTTGCTGGTTATTATTTGCTGCAAGTTATTTTAGATGTTGTATTGATGAAAACAACATATTTAATCTTGCAAAGACCTCACACATAA
>ML776765.1:641930-666102 GCA_009831015.1 Picea engelmannii
TATATATATATATATATATATATATATATATATATATATATATATATATATATATATATCCTAACGGAATGACAATACCAGACTCTCACTATCTGTAACAATTTATGTCATTTTTGGGCTAGGATGATTCAAATATGGTTGGGACAATTCAAATAAACTTCAAGACATGTTTTTTACATTAACAAAATATTTTTTCTTTTGATTTTCCATTTTGAATATCATTGCACTGAGAGTTGCGAGGTGGTCTACAACCTAGTATGGGGGAGATGTTGAGGCGTTAGTGTTATGTTATGTTACATTAGATAAAAAAAAAAACTAAAAATAATAATAAAAATAATTTTGGTTCAATTAAAGAAAAACAATTACAAGAACCGGTGTGTAAAACTTGACATGTAATGAAATAAAAGAAAAAAATTATATCTTAATAAATTATATTTCTCTCAATACTTGATAAATCCAAATTCAAAATTGATTTACACTGATTTAATTTCAATATATTATACATTTTTTTTATTAATTAAATCATATAAAATATATATTAATAAGAAATTATAAATATAATTTAGGTAAATGCTACTTTGAAAGTTACTCGCTACTCCCATAAACATATTCCATCTTGACCCGTGCAAGTAAAAACCAATTGTTGCTTTAAGATATGTCTTAACCAATTTTCCATTCTTACCTACATTTTCTTGAACAAGATATTATAATAACGAGAGTAGATGTTATTATGTTAGGTATCTTATTGGAACTCTAAAGATCTCTTATGGGAATCCTTACCCTATGAGTAAAATGAACTAGATAGTGCTGGACAAGGCCGTTGGCGATGGAAGATGGAAGAAGGGAGAATCTGCAAATATGGTAGACTGTTTCCCCCCTCTCCAGTTCTTGGGGTTTCCTTAGATAACCTAGTATTAGTTACCTTCTAGAACAGGTAGGTAGGAGGTGTACTTTCGGCTTCTAGCCTTTTTTGGTAGCTGTGGCGTTATTTTTTATAGACAGTTTTTCGGCTCGTCAGAGACTTGGAACCTCTTCCCCCATGTTTTTCTTTGTTTTTGAAAGTGTTTCTCATTGTGTTGTTGAGGTGTAGGGGTTGATTTTTTAATGACCGTTACATTTTGGATTGAACCATGACGTTTCCTCTTCATTTTTTTAGGTAACTAGATTAGTTGTGGGTCCGTTGTAACTTGTATGGAGTTTTCATCCTTGGAGAGGGTGCTTACTATAGTTATGACAATAGTTATTAGTTTTAAGTTCTCTTAAATGGTTTTCTGTGGATTCACTCCAAGCTTGTCAGTAACAGCAAGGCCCTTGTCTTTTCAATGGATCTAAGGTTTTGTTGGCCTTATTTCTAGTTTCGAGGTAGGTTAGGTGGAAACCTCCGAACTCCTAATGACAAAAGATGGAGTCACTACCTTAATGTGCACAGATGATGAGGCCAACTAGAAACAAGTGAGCTTGTTTAACGAGGCCCCGAATTATAGTGCTCAACTTGATACGCATACAACTTTTGCTAGAGCACCCTACCAATCTCGACTGAGCCCAAACCGCTAGGAAGATTTTTCTATAGGCACAACGAGACCTTATGGAGTTTGGAATGTAGGTGGTTCTAGAAAAAACTATTATGGATAGAAGAGATGAGGGCCTGGTTCTAGAGAATTTATAGAATCATAGGCAGGCGCTAGTCCATTTAGTAGCATAGGCCAGAGGGTTTTTAAACCCTGGAAAATAAACAAAGTGAAGAGGAGGTTTATTCTTGGCTCCGACGTTGGTTTGGAAGAGGCATGCTCGATGGCATTGTGCACACTAGTTGGGATATTTTCCTATCGTAGGTTCGTCCAGGTACCCATTGAGAGCTGGGTGGATTCAACGTGGAAGTCACTTTTAGGTTACTCGCCTGAGATTTTCATTCTGGCCCAGGGATGGTTTGGTTTCAAATGTCATAACCTAGAGGACACTACTTTTTTAATAGAGTCTCGGTGGGTGGCGGAGGGAGGTAATATTATGTTGAAATGGTGACGTGTTACTTTCGACCCTTTTAAGGAGTATTTTTAAATCCGACATCTTTGGGTCTTGCTCCCTGGCTGGTCTTTACAATGGTGTTATAAGCAGGCATTAACTGATATTGCTAATGGACTTGGTCATTTTCTTGCAGTGGACAAAGAATCACTTTTATCAACGGATAAGCGTTTGTGAAGAGTTCTGGTGGATATTGACATACACGCTGGCCTTCCGGAAGAAGTTGAGCTGGAATGGAGGGGGATGATGAGAGTACAAAAACTTGACTTCTTGGGTATTCCTTTTAGGTGTACTCATTGCAGAAAAAATGGAAATCTCCGATGTGATTGCCACAGAGGCTACCTAGAATATTATTCATCTAAATCATCTTTGTTGTGGAGACCTAATAGTATGGATCCTTCGGAAGTGTCATTGGGTGGCTGGAATGTATGTTATCCTGGAGACGAGCCACTCGAGGAGGACATGACAACTATCAGTTTTTTGGGTAAGTTATGGAAGCTTTGTCCTACCCTTTTCTTTTCACTCTCTACATGGGAATGAAATTCTCTTGATAAGTATTTTGGTCATGGTTCTCCCTCCTCTCTTTCTGAGGACCCTACAGATTCATCAGAAATGGATTCCCTTTCAGATTTGTTTTCGTGTATGAAGAAGGGGTTTTTCGGGGGTAAGCTTTCGCGGGTTGGTGAGCAACACTCTACCTTAGACCTTCCCCTCCTGCATTATGGATGGTCGGACAACCGTGTAGATGAGCCATTGGATACTTTTGAGGAGGAGCTGACAGGGACAGAGGGAGTATTGGGTAGGGGTGGGCCTGTGTTTGCCTCTCTTTCTTCAGGTTTAGACTTCAGTGTGGGACATGCCTCAAATGGTATAGAAAAACAGTTGCATAGTGAGACTGAGGTGGAACTTTTCTTATATGTCCAGGATCTCCGTCATAGTGTTGGATTAAGGGAGCTGGAACAGGGGGATTGCAGTCTCAGTTCAGTTTTGAACTCTTTAGTTTCGACCTTACATGAGTTACCGGAATTGAAACCTATGACTACTTTCAAAGGTAAATAATTTATTTCTCCTATTTTCTCTGAGGTTAACTCATTATTTCCCATTGGTCCTAGGGATGAACAACCTGTTTCGAGTGCTAAGGGTTTTTCATGGTCAATGGGGTTGGGTTGTGAAATCTCACCCATCAAAACACACAGTGCTTAGAAGTGAGCGGAGGGTTCAATTAAGGAGCCAATTATATTATCTTCAACTGATTCTGATCACGGGGTGCTTAGAGGCATTAAAGCCCTAGCATGCGCTAAATCATGATATTGTTGTCCCTTAATCTTAGGGGAGTGGGGGGCTCCCAAAAATTGGCCTCGGTACATCGTCTTTTTATTTTGAATCGACCAGACATTATCTTCTTTCAGGAGGCCTTGGTGGATGAATCAAGGGAAATATTTTTTTTAACGAAACTTAAACCATCGTGGTATTTGACTACTATAAGCTCTGTTGGAAGATCAAGAGGTTTGTTGGTTGCCTGGGATCCTGATAAGTTCGATCTAAAACCTTATATATGTTGTGGTTTTTTACTTGTGACAGGTACCATCTTAGAGCTAAAGGAGAAACTATATTTCCTAAACGTATATGGCCCATGCAATGATAAGAAAGTTTTTTGGCAAAAGGTGTAGGATAGAGGTATCTTGTCTCTTAAGAATTTGATAGTCTCCGGTGATTTCAAGTTCACTTTGAATGAAGGGGAGATATGAGGAGAAATAAGCCACCTCGACTCATTGGCTTTGTTTTTAAAGGATTTTTTTGCTGAAGGAGGTCTAGTGGACATAAAGTCAGATGAGGTGGTGTATACGTGGAAGAACGGAAGGAAAGGTGTGGACAATATCTTGAATAAATTAGACATGAATTTTGTCTCGGTGAACCTGTTAAGGAATTTTGCTAGATATCGTGCCTGGGTGGCACATCCTTACATATCGAATCATGCTCCAATATTTCTTCAATTAGACACAATTTTTGAACGCAAATATTATCCTTTCAAACTGAATTCTAGATGGATTCACGAGGTAGAGTTCTCTTAGTTAGTCAATGAAGTATGGAAGGACCCAAAGTTTCTATAGGAATCAGGTTTGTAGAGAAGACTGGTATGGAAGCTAAAATGTCTAAAAATGGTAATTAAGAGGTGGGTAAAAAGTTTTAAAAACCTCTCGGCTAAAAAATTTGGCATTCTAGAAGAGAATTTACAGTCATTGTATCAAGCCTCCCTTTCAGATTTGAGTAATGAAGAGTTTAAAGGAAATATAAAACATAAGGAAGAGGAAATATTGAAGCTATTATCAGTGGAGGAAGACACTTGGAGACAGAGGATCCGTGCGATCTGGTTAAAAAGTGGGGATCAAAATACAAATTATTTTCATCACTTTACAAGCGATCGTAAAAACCATAAGCAGGTTTGGGAAATTCAGACGGAGACTGGAAAGGAAGTGTCAGGCCAAAAGGAATTAAAAGAGGAAGCAGTTAATTTTAAAAAAAATATGGGATCAACAATGTGCATCATTAGTGAATACCAGACTTATCTAGAATGCCTTTACCCTAACATTGTTTCGGGGGAAGAAGCTTGTCTGTTAGAAAGACCGTGCTCTTTAGAAGACCTGTTGAGCATTTTAAAGGCCTTTTCAAAAGATAAAATCCCAGGCCCTGACGACTGGACTGTGGAGTTTTTCCTCCATTATTTTGAGTTGGTTGGAGAGGAACTCTTAGGGATGGTCGAGGAATCAAGGAGAAAAGGAGAAGTTATAAAATCTCTGAATGCCACGTTCCTAGTACTAATCCCAAAATCGAATAAACCAACCTCTTTTGGAGATTTCAGTCCTATTTCACTTTGTAATCTATGTTACAAGATTATTGCAAAAATTTTGGCTAACAGGTTGAGCCCTATTCTATCAAAAGGTTTAGCAGAAGAACAATTGGGATTTATTTAGGGTAGACAAATCCTAGACGCGGTGGGAACGATGCAGGAATTCCTCCATAGCATACAAAATAAGAATCAACAAGCTCTCATTCTTAAACTTGATCTTAAGAAAGATTATGATTTTATCAACTAGGAGGTTATAAGGATGATTTTGATCAAAACGGGCTTTGGATTAGCTATCACAAATTGGATTATGAGCTGCGTCACATCAGTTTCATATGTAGTCCTAATTAATGGTGAACCATCTGAATTTTTTCAAAGAGGCAAAGGTCTAAGACATGGTTTCCCACTGTCGCCTCTACTCTTTATACTAGTGATGGAGGGACTGAGTATCTTGCTGAAAAAGGAGAAAGAAGTCGGATTGTTAACCATAATTAAAGTTGCTAGGATTACCAAAATTTCACATCTCCTTTTCGTTGATGATGTGTTGATCATGACAAGATCTTGCGCAACAGAATGGAAGGTGATTTTTCACTTCCTGAAGAAATTTTTACATGCTTCGGGTCTAGAAATAAATGAGGAAAAATCCACTTTCCATGTGGCGAGGATGGAAGAGTCGGGGGTGGTGCCTTTTAGAGAGATTTTTTATTTTCACTACGTCCCCATAGAGATTGGCTTTAAGTACCTGGGCTATTTCCTTAAGCCAAATTGTTACAAAGCTGGTGACTGGTGTTGAATTATTAAAAAAATTGAGAGAATAATTGACCACTAGTGTAATCATTGGCTTTCTCTTGGTGGCATATTAGTTCTAATAAAGGCAATTTTGGAGAGTCATATGTCTTGGGAGGGGAACACAATTGAAGAATGTCTTTCATTTTTTGTCAGAAAGCATCCAAATCTGATCGCTCTTCCATCTATTGTCTTCTAGTTCTTATGGCTAGAAAGAAACAACCTCCTTTTCAACAACGAGTCCACTCTCCTGCAAGTGGTGGATATCAAGTCACTTTCTTTTTTAATGCAAGTGTATTTCCATAAAAATCTAACCCGTAGTATAGGATTAAAAGACCACCCCGGATTCAACAACTAGTGGGGTGGTTTGATGGCACAACTACATCAGATGGATCAAATAGTGGAGCAGGTGGGGTTATCAGTTTAAATGCAAACAATATTCTCAAGTGGACGTTCAACACAGGAGTTGGAACAAACAACATGGAAAAGTTGTTGGGCGTGTGGACCACGCTTTTCTTGTCATTACAATTACCCATTTCTGGCATTCAGAATATTGGGGATTCAAAAATCATTATAGATTGGTGTAAGGGTTGCGGGAGACTCCAAAGTCTGGTGCTGGAAGGATGGAAGGAACAAATCAAAAGGCTTAGCACCCAGTTTGAAAAGATTTCCTATATTCATACATTTAGAGAGTATAACAAGGATGCAGATGTTCTTTCAAAATTTTCCCTCAAAGACAAAGATCACTATGGTGTGATTAACTACACACAGTGGGTAGACAACATGCCAAGTCTCTCTAGGGATATTAATTTTTTTTTATCTTTTGCCGGTTGTTAGTGGGTCATCATTGAAGATTGTAATCATGTTTATAGTTTTTTAAAGTTTTCTTTTTGTTTAGAACTTATTGATTGGGTTTGTGATAAAACCAATGGGCAGCTGGTACGCTCAGAATTAAGAAATGTTTATGTATTGACAGCTTGAATATCCCAATCAGGGCTGTTATAGTTTTTTGATGGGTGCTCTTTTTGGAAAGAGGTTGAACATAGATGTAATATTTTATATTATCTAATATAAAGATAATTTTTTTTGTTTGGAATTTTTTTTTAGGTAGCTTTAAGTAGATATTTATTAATCAATTTTCAACTTGACGTATGTTATTTGGTTGAACAACATATTCAATATTTTCTTGAACAACATATTGTAATAATGAGACGTATGTTATTTGCTTGAACAACAAATTCAATATTTGCTTAAACAACATATTGTAATAGTTAGAGTAAGATGCAATTCAATATTTGTTTGAACAACATATTGTAATAATGAGAGTAAGATATGTAATTATGTTAGGTAGAATATTTATGTTTTGTATATTTATATTTTTATAATAAATATTAGTGGATATGTAAGTTAAAGCATAATTTCATTTATATGAAGTTGTTTTTGCCTAAAACTAAATTATGTATATCAAAATTATTATATTAATCTAAGTACATGTAAGTAGAGGACGTTACTAGTTCATCGCGGCCTTGTTTTCTGGTTTTTAATATGCATATGTAAAATGCCATGGCATAATGTTTCCATGGCAAGGGAATCGACTACAAGTAGTATGGTTCTTTTCCCCAAATGCATTATTCCTTATGGTTGGTTGGTTGTTTTAGAACCAATAACATTGTGAGTGGATCATTACTTAAGTGTAAGGATTATGAATTGATACTCCTTTATTACCATGATGAAAATGGAGTTGTTGGAGTCAACCTTGTATATATGTACATCCAGGTGGCCATTCTCATGCTTCTCTAATATGTAAGGAACCATACCACCTCTCTATCAATTGATCAGGACTCGGCCCTGTCCTTCATTTCATTAGCTTTTTCTCCCCATAATAGATCAAGGTTTGAATATCGTGAAGGCAAAGCTGGGTGAAAAGGCTAGGAAATGTTGAGAAGGAAAGATGGTAAGGTTTGTACTATGGAAGAAGAAACAACATATATGGAGCTTCAACTCAAAAGTCCACTTCAAATCCCTATTTATATATCTATGCTTTTCCTAATCTATGACTTCATTCCCAAAGGAATGCTCGATAAAGATGGCTTTTGTAATCATGTAGAAAAATAAGCTAGATTTGAAGTTGCACTAACAAGGTGATCATGGACTACATTTATGTATTTAGTATTTGGATCACATTATATAACTACAAATAAGAAAAATCTTATGTTTTGTAATGATATCAATGATCTTTGTGTAACAATAAGATTCCAATATAATGGATTTCAAGTTTTGAAAATGACATTGTCAAGATATAAACTCTAAAAACTCTATATTATAATTTTGGTTGCTTTCACCGTCTTTGTTTTCCCTCATTGACGCATCCATAATGCTAAATTCCAAAACTTTAATAAAAACTAGTTACTACACAACTTTTCATTATTTATAAACAAAATATATTATCACATCAAATTATAATATGTATCTTATTAACATATTTTTCATAATTGTTGAACCCAACTTTCACCAATTTATTATTATATTACACCCCAACCAACACTAAAACTATTATTATATTACACCCCAACCAACACTAAAACGAAATAAAGGAAGAGCAAGAACCATATAATTAATAATTAATTAGATGTTGAATCACATGTATGTACAATTTGGAGTGTGGTGGAGTATCTAATCAAAAGGTAGATTCTTCTCGTGCACATAAAGGATGTGAGGTGAGCAATGTACTTCAAATTTGAAGTACCAACTTTTATCTCAATGTGAATGGATTTCACTTTCATTGTTTGGTTCTTTCAATGTCAAAAGTTGAAAATATAAATGGTTATTGTGATAGTAATTAAACAAAAGTTAAGAAAATATAATTTTTTATTTTGATTATAATATTAATTGAATGTGAAAAGTTGAAAATATAAATTGTTATTGTGATAGTATTTAAATAAAAGTTTTTTTTAACGAGAAATTATCTCGATATATATTAGAGATATATATCATTTACATTCACTGTATCCAGTCTAGCACAGCAGCCATTACAAATTTCGTCTCAGAGACCCAGCAGGGTTTGACCTCGAGACTTTCTCTCAACACTTGGAGGAAGGTCCTGTCTTTACCAATAGCGCTAGACTCACGGGACTGTTAAAGTTAAGAAAATACAATTTTTTATTTTGATTGTAATATTCAAAGTTGAAATAGCAATGGTGCATACTTTTCTCCATTTCAAAATAAGTAATTTTTATGTTGACATGTTTTTAACATATTCAAAATGATTTATGTTGACATGTTTTTAACATATTCAGAATGAATAAGTAAAAAAAATACAATTTTATTTTATTTTGATTGTAATATTAAAAATTGAAATTGGAAAGGTGCATACTTTTCGTCATAATTTTTATGTTTACATGTTTTTAAATATTCAAAATGAATAAAAAAATTAAAAACACAATTTTATTTTATTTTGATTGTAATATTAAAAAGTTGAAAGTGCATACTTTTCATCAATTCAAAATAAGTAATTTTTATGTTAGACATGTTTTTAACATATATTCAAAATGAGTAGTCCAAAAGTAAAATGACACATTACAAATATATTTAAAATTATTTAAGTTTTTAACGTATTCAAAAGTACTAGAAAAATAAAATAAAACATTACAAATATATTTAAAATTAGATATTGGCCATTAAAACATTTTATAAAATGAAACATTATAAATATATTTAAAATTATTTAAGTTTTTAACACATTCAAAATGAGTAGTCCAAAAAAATAAAAATAAAACATTATAAATATATTTAAAATTATTTAAGTAGATGTTGGCCATTAAAACATTTTATATTATTTAAGCATATATTGGATATCAAAACATTTTGTTATTATAGCATCTTGTTTTAAAGTTACTTTTCTTTAAACTTGAAAAAGGTAAATCTATTTTTGATATAGTAAAATTAAAAAGGGAAATAACCATTTCATTTAAAAAACGATAGAAAATTTTATTTAAATTTAAGTTTAATGATTTTTGTAAAGTAAAAAGAAAGGTATCAAAATCATCTTTTATTAAATGAACAATGGATAATCATGAATATTTAATTAATAATAAAAATAATAATAATCTAATTTTAAGGTGATTAAATTAGTGAATGAAACATCTTTGTTTGTGGGACAAGGGACCCTTTATGTGCAATGATTTGTTTGCTAAATTCTATCGAGGTATACATAATCAAACACTTCTAGATTTGAACCTGCGACCTCCTAGGAGGAAACAGATGTTCTTAACCATTAAGAAACATATATTCAAAAACATAAAGTTTTTTTTTTTCATATTTTAATGTTAAAATTAATATGGTTTAATTTAATATTTTGGTGTGTAATTACAATCTCAATTCTATTTAAATAGAAGCAAATTTGTCTATGCAAAAGAATCTTTGAAGATATTGTGAAGTATTCATATGATATTGAGTTTGTTAGTTTCACATTGAGATAATAATGCAATTCTTAAAAGTCCCATAAATCAATATGCATAGCAAAAGCTCTAAGTCAGACTCAACAAATTTAATTTTCAATACGCATAAAGAAATATTAGATTGTAGAACATGATCATTTTTTATTCAATGATCATTTGGTCAATGCTTGGGGTCTTTATTACAATAAGCACAAGTTTTCCTATTTGCAAATCTCATCTGCAACGAAAGAAAAAAACCCTACACCTAGCTAAACTCTTATTTGCAATTTGTCTTTCAAATTCTCAAACCTTGAAAATTTGGTTTCTTGCCTCATATCCTCTATAAGATCTTTCGTCAATACTCATTTATCTTATCTCCTCCCCTTATTCTAATAAAGTGCATATACATGCAAGGGATGCTGGGAAATGTTTCCATAACCAACCATGAAACCCTAATTAGGTATATTAAGCAAAATTAAACTCATGGATTATGGGGTGGCATGTGTCGGGGGGTATTTATATCCTTAGAGGAAATTCTAGAGAAACTTACTCATGGAGCCTAGGTATCCTATCTCATAATTTGGAAGAAATATATGGTTTATATCAAGGATTGAAAATTTCCATATCACACAAATTCAAAATTTAATAAAGAGTAAGGATTCTTTGATAATCATCAGACCTTTGGTCAAGGGAACCAATTCTTTAAATGTTAGACTCGCCTCGACTCTTATTTGAATTATAAATCTTGCTTCCTTCTTTTCCCATCTTATTTTTTATCATGTTTTGAGAGGTAACAATCCAAAATATGACCTGTTAGTGTGCCAAGAAATCACCCAAAAAATTGGGACCTTAGTCATTAACGATGAGGTCAATTTAGAATTAATCCCCTAATCCCTCATTACTTCATGATGATGTTTTTTCTCTTCTTTTGTATCAATTTTGATATATGTATTACAGGGTTGTAATGATTTTAGGCACTTTCTATCAACATTTAACATAGCATTTTGAACTAAAATTACCCAATTATAAGATATTCCAGGATTTACAAGACATATTGAACAACCCTACTATTTTTCTATTTAATCTCCTGATCATAACTTTTATGCACATACTTTCTACTAAATGTTTTTTGCAATCTTTTTGTAATACAAATCCTCCAGTTCCAGTTAAAAAAAATAATTAGACTCAAGACTTGAGAAAACTTCTAACCATGAAAATTATTAATTATATACAAAGGTATAGATTCATATATCCTAACAAACATGAAATCATGTGGATATAGCCTAGGAATCCATTGTGATTTTTTAAGTTAATTGAAATTGAAAATTTTCTATACTTTCCATTAAAACATCGTACAAATCAACACAAGATAGATGAGGCAAATGCAATCCAATCCATGGTACAAGATAATTCCATGTTGAATCCAAGGGCATAGGGATGGAATATTTCACCTTTCTAATAAAACCCATGTGCCACAGTTCTCCAAACTAACACTATTTTCTCCAAATAACCTATGAAAATAGCAAAAAATCGATTGGACCATATTTGATCAATTTCACCTAAAATGCATGCACAAACCTAATTAAGACTCCAAAATTATGGTTTTCAAGTTAATGTGTGTTAGTTACAACATTATTCACATGTATGCATATTTAGATTTTCACTTTCAGAGGAAAAAGTCATTGTTGTGAAAAACATCACAAGCTACCAATTTTTACACAATGTTAAAATTAGCCATGCGTGCCTTAGCCACATGCAAATGGACCCAAAACTAATGAATGTTGGTGACGTGTAAACTACCCTAGATATTCCAATGGTTAGATTTCCAAAAAAAAATGTAAACATGAAATGACTACAATGATCCTATGCTCAACTGCATGACTATCTTTTTTGTATTTTTAATGCTTTAACATAAATATAAATACACCATTTATATTCTTTAACTATTGTGACATATGAAATCAACTACAATGATCTCTCGACTGTGACCTAATTACATTGGAAAAATTTGAAGGCATTGAACTATTGAACCTAAAACTAAAACTTGACATGGTGAGAACTTGGTATCTTCGTGAAAGTTATTGGTTGGTAGACCAGTGTGAGAGATAACTCTAACATATTTGATGCACACAAAATTTGTTGATCCATATTCATATAATTTGAACCTTGGAAGGAGGCTTTGGGGAAGATCACATAGATGAGGAAGGAAGGGAAAATAAAAGTATTTGATTGCGATATCCTGATATGAACCATATTGGGGTTGCATTGGTCTTGAGATGGTGTTTCAAGTTGGTTGAATGTATCAATCAAGGAGATGGAGGGTAATACCTTTAATTCTTGGGTATGATATTTATGATGATGCAAGAAGAAATGTAGAGGTACAAGTCTCAGTATGAAATTAGTTTCTTTATTATGTTCATACACAATTTACTAAAGGCTTAATGATGGAGAGAGGTCTAACCTAACACCCCACAGGGTCCCTTCACTTGACCTTCTGCTCACAGGATTGTTCAATTCCCTTCTGTTGAGCCGAAACGACCCTTTAGATTCCCTCGGGAAATCTCTACTAAAATCTCTGACCCAGTCCACAGGTCTCTATTTCCACCCCACGACCTTCTACACTTTACCATGGTTATTCCCCGAATCTCTGTCAGGGTTTGGGGTTTCGGCGTTTCCGCTTTCATAAACCTCTGTCTTCGTGAATCCCCGATCTCCGATTTTCGATGTGCTTTAGCCCTCCAAGATAAGCCCTAACCATATGATCACTTCCTCTGTGACCGTCGCTTTACCGCCTTTCGAGGCTACTCCTATCGGAGTTTCGACACTTTCGATGTCGAAGTGCACAAGTCCATGGGACTCACAATTTGCTGAATCCTAACCCGCTCCTTTTCTGACCTTTAGCCCCTTCCACTATGCGATGGTCCATGTGACCGCTCCCCATACGACCCTAGCTATAACTCCCATCAGGGTTTTGGGGTTTGCGATGTCACGATGCAAACGCCTACGGGATTCCCGATCGTCCAAATCCTGATTCTCCGTTTAGTTGACAACTGTCCTCCACCTCGGCGCTGTCCTCCTCCTCTGTTGTTCTGACAGCTGGCTCCCACTACCGCTCTACATTCCAATTGGTTCCCGACCTTTTATCTGCCATCTGTCCTCCATTGACCGACTATGACTGTGGGACCATCGCATTTCGGGATTTCGTAACTTCTCCCATCGTGAGTTTCTCGTCACCGAGAATCCCGAAATGCCGAACCCCGATGCACGTGTGAGATCTCTCCTCCACATCACCGCTTCCTTGTCACCGTATCGGGTATCGCGAAATCGCTATTTCTATTGCAACAGTTCCGTTGTATGTGGAAAACCCGAAATGCCGAACCCCGATTCTTTCAGATCCTCAGACATGTGTCCCTCAGATCGAACGGCTCCGACCGTATCGGGAAATCATGGATCGTGATTTCATTGTGCAAGAGTTTCATGACTCTGGAAACCCCGACATCCCGAACTCCGATTCTCCGGGATCTCTCGCCACGTGTCCCTGCTGTTTGGACGGCTCCGATCCTATCGGGAAATCACGGATCGCAATTTCAACATGCAGAAGACTCTTGTCTCCGGAAACCCCGAAATGTCGAACTCCGAATCCCCAGGATCTCTCACCACGTGTCCCTGCCGAGATCAACGACTGAGATTCTCCGTCGGTCTGCTGACACGTGTCTTGCCAAGATCAATGACTAGGATCCCTTCTCGGGATTTCAGGACTTTCAAGGTCTCCGATTCTTACCCTATGAAAAACCCGATGACGCCAATGTCCCGATGTCTCCTCCAGGTTCTTCCTCTGACTCCTTCGGGCTTAAACCCTACGCAAATTTCTGAGATCTAATGACTGTCGGGGATTCTGAGCGAGATCTAACGGCTCAGATCCCTTCCTCCTATGCGCTCCTCCTATGTGCCTCCTGGACGTAGTATTCCAACGGTCCAGAATCTGTCAGCCTATCCGACGGATACTATTGTTCCTCCGAGCTCCTTCACTTCTTCTTCCCAGACTTGGAAGAATTTGATTTCTCAAAGGCCTCGACCTTTGCTACTCCTTTCTATGATCTCTTCGAACCTGAGTTTCGCAAATGCGCGTAAAATCGCAGTTCCTTCTGAGCTTGTTCTTCTCGAATCCTTAAAGGATTCCGACGTCTGCGCTCCTGCAAAGTATTCTCATGCACCCAGCGTGCTATCTCTTCTGAGCTTGCGTAAACACTCAGACCCCTTGAGGGATTTTCTCTTACTCCTCTTCTCCCTTAGATGGAGAATGAAATGGATGCCTCCTTGGCTATCCTACACTCCAGCAACCTCTGGCTGAGTGCTTCTGGGTATTCAGTAACCCTGTGAGAATCCCTCCATGGATTCTTCCTCTGACTTTCAAAACTCAAAGAGTTCTCTTCTCTTGTGCCGTCTACACACCTTCTCGACGCCCTTCTGGCGGAATATCTTCTCCCATAGAACGTTCAACAGTTCTGGTTTCTTGTGCGCTTATGCACTCGCTCAATGCCCTCTTGGCAGAGCCCTCATAATCCTCAGCGATTCTGGTCTTCCTGTCTGAACTCACAATGGAGTTCTTCTCTGTGAACTCCTTGCACTTGTGCTCAATGCCCACTTGGCAGAGCTCTACAGAACTTATAGCAAAGTTCTGTCTGCAACTGTGTTCTAGCTACACAGCCTTGCCTCCAAGGTATTCAGTAACCTTGAGGTCTTTCTCCTGAGTTGATGACTTCAGTCCTATGCCTCATCACGTCTTTGTCTGACTCCTCCGAGTTCATAATTGCATCCTCAGTGCACCGGCTCTCAGAACCCTCCGTGTTCTGTCACACCCTCCTGGTATGAAGCCTCAAAAACCTTCAACCTGAAATCATTCAAACTCCTGTAGAATCCATCCACATAACATACATTCACAGCATATAAAAAGAACACACACAGACATGCATATAAGACAGAATAATGTAGGAAAGACTACTCTGTTTATATTAATGGCAAATGCCTATATTTTACAAGGTGTTCCTCGAGCTCTCTCTGGCTCTTCTAAACTCTGCTCATCTACAGCTTGAATAACTCAAAATGAGACATGGAAATCTCTTTTACCTGAGGGGCTCTTAGCGCTTCCCTCTAGGTTCACCTACTCTATTAAATTACAATCAATGGTTGTCTAGTCCAGCATCGGGATCTAGATCTCAACCAATCTTGGCATTAAAGTCGATCCTATCTAATGCCTTCTCAAGGAACGACTTCCCTGGCTCATCAACCTAAGCACATTAAATTTACATTCAATTCAAATTCAAATGAGGCTACGCCTCCCTTTTAGCATATGAATGCATGCGCGCTGACGTGGCTGGCTGCTGGCTGGCTGACATGGAGAGATGCTCCTGCATCATACTCCATAGCTACAAAAATCATGAGCTCCTGCTCATGAGATTTCCCTGTAGCTGTTTGGAAATCCTCCTGGATCCCAAATAAGTCTTTGGAGCTTTCCATCTGCTCCATTCTGTTGCTGCTGCTGCTTCCGCTGCGCTGCTGCTGCTGCTGCCTCTTTCCTTCTGCCCAACTGCTCCTTGCTGGCAGTTTCTGCTGACTTCAACATCAGTATTATGATCTCCATGATCACCTTATCCAGCTTCTCCAGTGGCTGGTTTTGCTCATGCAGGCTCCTTAGCTGCAAAAAAGTTTGGCCATTGGGAAGATCGCTATGATCCCCCATACCTCCTTCATCCATTTCCAACTTCACCTGTTGGATGTGCACGCCCTGCACTTTTACCCTTTCCTCCAGGGCTTCTATTTGATCCCACAGATCAACAAAAAATATGTTGTCCGTGTCTTCTTCATCTACTGCTGCAAGCTCTCGTGCTGCAGTGTTTTCATCTTCTCGACTGAAAATATCGAGCCACTCCTCAGAATGCTCATTTTCCTCTTCTGATCCTGCTGCAAACTCCCATGTTGCAGTCTCTTCAGCTTCAATGCTGAATGATTTGAGCCATTCCTTGGAATGCTCACTTTCCTCTTCCGCTTCTGCGCCTTTTTCTGTTGTCAGCTCCAATGCTACAATGCTCTCAGCTTCTTGGCTGAATGTGTTGAGACATTCCACCGAATGCTCATTATCTTCTTTCATTTCTACTTGGGAAGATTTCAAAGTCTGCTCCAATTTCCTTTTGACAGTCATCATCAGTTGTGGCTGTTCCCCTGCTATTGCCGCATCTGCAATACAATTTTCTGCCTCCTCCTGGGCACATGGTAGGAATATTTCAATTCCCCCAATCATCAGAATACCATCCTGATCTTTCGCCTCTGTCAGCTGCATCTGTTGATCTCCTTGCGAGCTCTTCTGCTCTATCAGCTCCTCTGGCTGATTCCAACCCACTTCTGAGTTTCTGAGATCCACAGATAGTCTCATTTTCCCATCCCTGCCCACCTGGCAATATGGGATAATTCCGCTGCTCTCCTGGCAGACTATGAGATCAACCGATCCCATCTTCATCAACACTCCTTACTAAATTGAACTCTTCAGCGAGCCCATGAGACCTTCATATGGTCTTGCAATTTCATCTCTACCCACCTGGCAGTTCAATACTCTTCCGCTGCCCTCCTGGAAGTCTTCGATGCTTCCGCTGCCCTCCTGGCAGTCTTCGAGATCCTGCAACGATCTCTGATCATTGCCCAGCTGGCAATGTGAAATTCCCTGGCTGTCCTCATGATAGTCTTTGAGATCCTTAGCTGATCTCAATCTATTTCCCTCCGGGAAATCTGGAATTTCCTCTTCTCTACCTTCATGGCAGTCTTCGAGATCATCAGCCGATCTCATCTCTGTTCCCTGGCCCATCTGGCCATTTGGAAGCCTTCCACTGCCCTCCTGGCAGTCTATGAGATCCTCAGATGATCCCAATTTATCTTCTTCATCATCATCGAGACCTCTCCCAGTCTCTGGCCAATAGTGATCAATCATCTTTTCCTCTGTGGCCTTGAGGTTTTCAGCATACCTCAGCCACCTCCTTAACAACCTGCGTTGTCTCATGACCATCAGCTCCCTGACTGGCCATTTCACTTTTGCCTTCTCCATGGGAAATTCACGCATCTGTCTCCTCCTCCTATCCTGCTACATCCGTAGTTCAAACTCCTCTATGTCTTCCTTTAATTCATAGAGCTCTCTATCCATTTCTGCTTCCTCTGCAATCTTTTCTACCTTGCTTTTCTTCCTATAACCTTCAGTAGCCATCATGTTGTGTCTGTCTACCTCCCTGAAAGATCTGTTGCTGTCACTCTGCATCTTGACTATGTCCAGCTTCATCTTCTCACAGTCCTACTGACTGTCTATGGACTACTGCCTACCTGCGAACAAGTCCTTACAGAGTCCTCAGTAACTCTGTCTTCTCCTGGCTCCTCTTGCTTCACCTGAAATGTACAGATGAAGTTACCGCTCTGATACCACTTGATGTGTATCAGAGTGATCCTTCTCTTCTTCACTCCTCTTGCCTAAAATATACAAGCAATATTATAGCTTTGATACCACTTGATGCAGAGAGGTCTAACCTAACACCCCGCAGGGTCTCTTCACCTGACCTTCTGCTCACAGGATCGTTCAATTCCCTTCAATTGAGCCGAAACGAGCCTTTAGATTCCCTCGAGAAATCTCTACTAAAATCTCTGACCCAGTCCACAGGTCTCTATTTCCACCCTACAAACTTCTACACTTTACCGTGGTTATTCCCCGACTCTCTGTCGGGGTTCGGGGTTTCAGCGTTTCCGCTGTCATAAACCTCTGTCTTCATGAATTCCTGATCTCTGATTGTCGATGTGCTTTAGCCCTCCAAGCTAAGCCCTAACCATATGATCACTTCCTCTGTGACCGTGGATTTACTGCCTTTCGAGGCTACTCCTATCGGAGTTTCGACACTTTCGATGTCGAAGTGCACAAGTCCACGGGACTCACGATTTGCCGAATCCCAACGTGCTCCTTTTCTGACCTTTAGCCCCTTCTGCTATGCGATGGTCCATGTGACTGCTCCCCATATGACCCTAGCTATAAATCCCATCTGGGTTTCGGGGTTTGCGATGTCACGATGCAAACACCTACGGGATTCCCGATTCTCCGTTTAGTTGACAACTATCCTCCACCTCGGCGCTGTCCTCCTCCTCTGCTGTTCTGACAGCTGGATCCCACTACCACTCTGCCTTCCAATTGGTTCCCGACCTTTTATCTACCACCTTTCCTCCACTGACTGGCTATGACTGTGGGACCGTCGGGTTTCAGGATTTCACAACTTCTCTCGTCGTGAGTTTCTTGTCACCGAGAATCTCAAAATGCCAAACCCTGATGCATGTGCGAGCTCTCTCCTCCACGTCACCGCTTCCTTGTCGCCTTATCGGGTATCGAAAAATCGCGATTTATATTACAACAGTTCCATTGTATGCAAAAAACCCAAAATGCCTAACCCCGATTTTTTCAGATCCTCGGACACGTGTCCCTCAGATCGAACGGCTCCGACCGTATCGGGAAATCACAGATCACGATTTCATTGTGCAAGAGTTTCACGACTTCGAAAATCCCGACATCCCGAACTCCGATTCTCCGGGATCTCTCACCACGTGTCCCTGCTATTTGGACGGCTCCGATCCTATCGAGAAATCGCGGATCACGATTTCAACATGCACAAGACTCTTGTCTCCAGAAACCCCGAAATGCTGAACTCCGAATCCCCGGGATCTCTCACCACGTGTCCCTACCGAGATCAATGGCTGAGATTCTCCATCGAGGTTTCGAGACTCAAAAGGTGTCAGTTCTCTCAACTTGTAAAACCCCGATGCCTCCAAAATCCCGATGAATTCCCAGTATGCTGACACGTGTCCTGCCGAGATCAACGGCTGGGATCCCTTCTCGGGATTTTGGGACTTTCAAGGTCTCCGATTCTTACCCTATGAAAAACCCGATGACGCCAATGTCCCGATGTCTCCTCCGGGTTCTTCCTATGACTCCTTCGGGCTTAAACCCTGCGCAACTTTCTGAGATCTAACGACTGTCAGGGATTCTGAGCGAGATCTAACGGCTCAGATCCCTTCCTCCTGTGCGCTCCTCCTATGCGCCTCCTGGACATAGTATTCCAATGGTCCAGAATCTGTCGGCCTATCCGACGGATTCTATTGTTCCTCCGAGCTCCTTCACGTCTTCTTCCTAGACTTGGAAGAAATTGATTTCTCAAAGGCCTCGACCTTTGCTACTCCTTTCTATGATCTCTTCGAACCTGAGTTTCGCAAATGTGCGTAAAAGCGCTGTTCCTTCTGAGCTTGTTCTTATTGAATCCTTAAAGGATTCTGACGTCTGTGCTCCTACAAAGTCTTCTCATGCACCCAGTGTGCTATCTCTTCTGAGCTTGCGTAAACACTCAGACCCCTTGAGGGATTTTCTCTTACTCCTCTTCTCCCTCAGATGGAGAATCAAATGGATGCCTCCTTGGCTATCCTACACTCCAACAACCTCTGGCTGAGTGCTTCTGGGTATTCAGTAACCCTGTGAGAATCCCTCCGTGGATTCTTCCTCTGACTTTCAGAAATCAAAGAGTTCTCTTCTCCTGTGCTGTCTGCACACATTCTCGACGCCCTTTTGGTGGAGTCTCTTCTCCCACAGAACGTTTAGCAATTCTAGTTTCCTGTGTGCTTATGCACTCGCTCAATGCCCTCCTGGCAGAGCCCTCAGAATCCTCAGTGATTCTGGTCTTCCTGTTTGAACTCACAATGGAGTCCTTCTCTGTGCACTCCTTGCACTTGTGCTCAATGCCCACCTGGAAGAGCTCTACAGAACTTACAGCAAAGTTCTGTCTGCAACTGTGTTCCAGCTACACAGCCTTGCCTCCAAGGTATTCAGTAACCTTGAGGTCTTTCTCCTGAGTTGATGACTTCAGTCCTGTGCCTCAACACGTCTTTGTCTGACTCCTCCGAGTTCAGAAGTGCATCCTCAGTGCACCGTCTCTCAGAACCCTCTGTGTTCTGTCACACCCTCCTGGTATGAAGCCTCAAAAACCTTCAACCCGAAATCATTCAAAATCCTGCAGAATGCATCCACATAACATACATTCACAGCATATAAAAAGAACACACATAGACATGCATATAAGACAGAATAATGAAGGAAATACTGCTCTGTTTATATTAATGGAAAATGCCTGTATTTTACAAGGTGTTCCTCGAGCTCTCTCTGGCTCTTCTAAACTCTTCTCATCTACAGCTTGACTAACTCAAAATGAGACATGGAAATCTCTTTTACCTGAGGGGCTTTTAGCGCTTCCCTCCATGTTCACCTACTCTATTAAATTACAATCAATGGTTGTCTTGTCCAGCATCAGGATCTAGATCTCAGCCAATCTTGGCATTAAAGTCGATCCTATCTAATGCTTGCTCAAGGCACGACTTCTCTGGATCAATAGCCTAAGCACATTAAATTTACATTCAATTCAAATTCAAATGAGGCTACGCCTCCCTTTTAGCATATGAATGCATGCGCGTTGACGTGGCTAGCTGCTGGCTGGCTGACATGGAGAGATGCTCCTACATCACTTAATCCAAAATGGTATTCATTTGAAGCTAGGATTTAAGGCCATAGGAAGCTAGACATTAAGGCTACAACCACAGGAAGCTAGGTTTTCTGGAAGAGGACAAAATATGATTTGGTAGGTTGCTATGGTTTTCACCTACATGATATTCACTTCATGAAAACCATCTTGGGTGTGTTCACATAGATTTACAAGATAGGGTTTTAACATGTGGATTTACTAAGTTTATATTATCTTTAACATCAAGCATGCGATCCAATAAAGTGAAGGTAGATCCATAATTTCTCATCGTTCAAAGGATTTGCTTGATCATGTATCATATTTCTTCATGTGACACATATCCATATTACATACAAAAATAATTTTCGATTGATATATGGTCTGTAGTGTGGCCCTGCCCACTATCATAATATTTACAACGTTCTCCTCTAGAATCTACACCTAGAGCTACCATTAAAATTGGTTAGATTTATGGAGGATGATATTCAACTTGTGGACTATTCTGAAGACTCCTTTCCCAAAGAATAAATCTTTTCTAACTACCCTACTATTTATATGTTGGTGGAAAGTATCCCTATGGCCGTGGGGAAAAAGGGGGCCAATATAGTGCTAAATCCAAACTTAGGGTAATTGGTTCATTTGATAATATGGTGGAAGGTATAGTGGCTTCAGTAGGTGATACCTTTTTGCAAGAGTGTTTTCATAATACATATTATTCTTTGGGGGATGATCAACATATTTCTTTGGAAGGAGAGGAAGGTGCTACAAAGTGAAGAGAAAATACATATAGTTTCGAGGACTTGGACTAAGTAATTCCTGAAACTATAAAGCACTCTCAATATTCAAAGTTTTTGTTCCCTGAGTTGGATGATGGAAAAATAGGGTTTAGAAGGTGGGGGATGGTGGTTTTATAGGTGGGAAACTAGAATTAAAACATTTTCAAGGAGAGACACAGGTAAAGGAGGTTAAGGGAAAGAAGAGGCAGAAGGTGGTGAAGAGTCGAATGAGTGGGGTTTCCTTGGTGGTCAATGAAGATGTAGGTGTAAATTAGATACTTGATTTGAGAGGAAAGACTCTATTGGGGAAATTCACAATTCGAAGGGTGACATTAGAACAAATTGGTACTTGGACTAATAGACATGGGGTCCCATTATTATTTAAATTCCATTATTTCACCTTCTCTCTTGCAGTTGTTTGGGGTTCTTATTCAATTTTGAGGAAGAATATCTGTTCATTCTTAAAGGAGCATGGTTCATGGATAATTCTTTCCTATCCATGAAGCCATGACATTACTTATTTGAGGATAAGAATGAGTTTATGGAGAAAACTCTAGTTTGGGTGAAGTTACCCACCTTATCCATGGAGCTCTAGAAAAAAATACCCTAAAAATTATTAGAAAATTTGATTGGTAAGACACTTCTAATTGGTGATAGTTTTTTGACTAGTAATGATAGGTTTGTGGCGAGATTGCTATTCAATATAGATGTCAGTATTGGTCTTCACGAGTCAGTGGATTTTGTAATGAGTGGTTGAAATTATTCCTAGATTATTAATTATCAAAATATCCCATTTAGATGCACAATGTGCCATGCCTATGGCCACATGCACAAGGACTGTGAAAGTTTTTTCTTCAAAAAGGTTTGGTGAAAGAATAAGATCTCAACTGAAATTGTGGTAGAGAGGGTAATCCTTTAGAGTAGACACAAAGGGAATATGCTAAGGAACAAAGCTAAAAATTTCATGGATTAGTCAGTGTCCATACCCTTGATTATGGGCTTGTGATCAATGTAGGGGAAAGATGAAGCATTGGCTCATGAGGTGGGATTGAACTAATATGCTCTATCCTCGACAAAGAAGAAATATTATAGACAATATCCAATAATGGAGGATATTTATCTTTTAGGTAAGTATACTGCACCACCTCTTAATCCATTTTTTGAGTTCTATTCTATTCAAAGGATGGAAGAAGTAGAAAAAAATCATATTAAATCAAAGATGAAGGCTATATGTATTGGCAGGACAATATCTCTAACAGGTGATTTAAATTTGTCTAAGGGGGTTGTGAGAAAGGATATCATTTATATCCAGTCTTGTGAGTTAGTGCATTCTATTGATAAGGAAAATTCTATTTGTGCAAGATATAGTCAGGTCATATTGGACACCTTTGTGAGGGGGGAGGGAATTATCTCCTACATCCAAAGAAGGGACCAACCCATGTTATAAAAATAGGATCGTAGAGAAATAAATAAAACAAATGTGGAAATAAAACACAGAAGATACACAATACAATAGAGACACAGATATAGGTCGTTCACCCAGTGTGGGTTACGTCCACCAGAGAAATTTCCAGGTCCTTCCTTTATTATTATCCAACAAATGAAGGGATACAACCTACAACACACCCATTGTAATTTCCTCTTCTTTCTCTCATAGTATCCTCTCACATAATACAGTATTCACAATGATACATAGCCACAATACATTTCCATCATAAAAGAGGGTTGCCTTCTAGGGAAAAAAACCCTAACATAATTTTTAACGTTATATTTGTGACTCTATAATGAACAGTCCAGATCCCCCTGGACCTCGTGGGGGGGGTAACCCCCCCTACACTCCCCTGCATGGAGGAATTTACCTTCTTCTAGGGTGTAAATTCTTCATAGGGTATAAACATGGATGAAAACAAAGACCTCTAAATCAGGAAGATAATCAGGCTCCACAACCAACAATTTCCCACTTGGAGACTGATCTCAACAACTCCACCACTGTTGTACCTCCTGGATTATGATCCTTCTTGGACCTGGAAAATTTCTCATCTTCACCTTCATGCTTGAATACCAACAAACTGAGAAGGAACTCATTTTCTCCCTGGTTACTCAGTTAACATGTTTGTAGGATTCTGGCTAGTGTGTATCTTTTCCAACTTCAAATGTCCATATTCCAAGACGAATTGATGAAATGGTACCTAAGATGTATATGCTTAGTATTCTAATGGAATCCTGAGTTCTTTGCAATATGAATGACACTCTCACTATCACAATACAACATGTTATTCTTCTGCTTCTTTCCCAATTCATCCATAAGCCTCTGTAACCAAATCATTTCTTTACTAGCCTCTGTAAAAACAACATACTCTGCTTCTGTTGTTGAAAGTGAAACAACCTTTTGCAGTTTCAAAATCCAACTTACTATTGTTCCACCTACAGTAAAAGCATACCTTGTGGTTTTCCTCTTGCCATGTTTATCAGCTTCCATATCTGAATCAACATATCCCTGTAGATTACTATCTAAACCTTCAAAACATAATGCATGAGTAATAGTACCTCTCAAATAACTGAGAATCCACTTTACTTCCTCCCAATGTTCTTTACTTGGATTGTTCATATACATGCTCACAACTCCCACTACATGTGAAATATCTGGTCTTGTGCAAACCATCACATACATCAAGCTGCCAACTGCTAATGAATAAGGGACCCTGGACATGTATTATATCTCCTCCTTTGTCT
>ML776765.1:686755-700988 GCA_009831015.1 Picea engelmannii
GATGCATAAACATATATGCATATGATATAAACAACAATAACATTTGCAATTGTATTATCTTATCAAACATTGCATGTATAGAATTGTGTTGAAAACATAAAAGATGCTACAACTTTGTGACCTTTTCTATAGCATAAGAGAACCACAGGGTAGAGTAGTGATCAAGGATACAAATTTTAATTGTGTAAGTGACAAAGAATATAGGTGTGATTCTTATTTTTTGGATGGGACATAGGTAGGATGTTTCATTTTTGCATAGAATTTGTAGGGAAATGTTGGTGCAACGCACATTCCTTCTATAGTTTTGGTGCATGACATTGCAGTGAAGGTGTGTCACTTCACCACTCACTGCTAACAATCTATCATACCTAGTAACTTCTCCCCTTTCCAACATTTCCTCAAGAAATTTTCAATAGAGTATATGACTACTAAATTTTTTCTTTTCCACATAGAGAGGGAGAGGCATTGGATGCTTCAAGAGAAGCAAATGAAATCCAGGTTTCCAAACTAGGGAATGATCCACACTACAAACAATGAAATGGATTCTTTGTAAAATGATAATGCATTGAATTAACAAATTAATCACCATTCCCATGATTAAGGATCTCTAATAAAGTTTCTTTCCTAAGTAGACCAATATTAGTAATTTACCCCTTGAAATTCATGGTCCATGGATAAATTATTGAAATTGAAAATAATCGTTCATAGATAGTTGATAGAATTAGAAATGTTTTATTAATATTTATATGATTATTGAATTTGATTTTTTTATTATTAATGATAGACAATTTTTCTGGATAAAATTGTGTATGGGATTTTGAAGTGTCCAAAATTTTGAGTGGACATTCCACCCATCATCAGGGACATATTATCTTCTTTTGTCCCTGATTATGGGTGGATTTTCCACACAAAACATTGGGCGTTTCAAATCCCCATACATAATTTTATCCAAAAAATGTGTCTAGCATTATGAATAACTATGGAAACCTATTGTTACACACCAAAATTTCACACTTAGGTGTCACATCTATTACTCGCCTTAAGTGTCGCAAGTGTCGTAAAGTGTCGTATGCACCTTACTTAGTGTCACATGCACTTTAATAGGTGTTGTATGTACCTTACTAAGTGTTGCATGCACTTTATTGAGTGTCACAAGATTGACACCATGAAAGAACATTTGTCACAATCCCTAGTTAGTGTGGAGGAGAAATTTATCATATCAAGGTCAAAATACTATGTGCACATGTATTATTCATTTTTATTGAAAAAAAGGAAATTAATTTAGTGTGAGAATCCACCTCACATTTAGTTTCCTTATCTCAAGGAGAAGTTGAGAATATCATGGATGGTTGATATATTTTCTCAAACCAATATCCTAATTTGATGGATCTTGAGAGATATTTCCTCCCTAAAATCCTTGAGAGGTATTTTATCCCTAAAATCCATAAGAGATATTTTCTCCCTAAATATATTGGAAATCCCAATTTAGTGGATCTAGTGAGTGATTTTTGCCATGGTGGTTAAGCCTCCAAATCCTGTATAATGAGGGCATTCCAAGGTGAAATAAAGAGAGGAGAAAGTGTGTATATGATACTGATTGTCTTAAGAGAAACATCTTTAGAGTGCATTCAAGGACTGGATTAGAATCTTGGAGGAATGCTAGTGCATCAAGGTTGTAAGTTCCCATGTTTACATAATACATAACTTGGCCTATTTCCTTCGTACCGTTGTTTATACATGTATTTATATATAGATATAAATTCTCTTGTCTTATGATACAATGTAGAAGGAGAAGGTACTATTATATTCCTTGCATACTTTCTTCATCGTGATAGGAGCTTGGACAACAGGGTGTTGACAGGCAAATTTGACCTGCCATCAACTGGAAGAATAGATCTAGACCAGGTTTGTCTAAATAACCCAAGCCGTTTGGTGTAACCTATTCTGACGGGTGTAATGGCTTTGTTAGCGAACTAAAGTCCTAAAACAAAGAAAATAAAACAACTACTTAATGCTAAAACTATAATAATATATATACTTTAATCTAATTATTTACAAATGTATTAAACATAAAGTAAGTATGAACATGTCATTTATGAACAAAATAATTGTAGGTTGCAAGTTTTCGTGAAAGCCTTGCAAACTCAATGTTTTGTAATCGTTCTCAAAAGTAGATAAAGAAAACACATATTTTTGTATTTTCTGTTTTGTAATCACATATCTAAGAATCATAAATAAAATATGATTTGAAACAAAGATAGAGTGATGGTCAAAGACGATCAAATAAATTTCCTGTTTCACTAATAAATAAAATGACGAAAATTAGAAGCAAATGAAGCTAACATGTTACTAGTTTCTTAATGTGTCTATGGCTCTGTACGATCCAAAACTCCAGCTGTCTCGCCTGTGAAAGAAATTTGTAGCAAGCTTGTACTAATGACTCCTGAATAAATTCAAGTTGTCTATTGACAACTAGGATATAAGAGAAAAATAGTAGACACGCATGATCCAATGATCTTATAATTATTAATGATTACAGTAAGAAAAATA
This sequence comes from Picea engelmannii, assembly GCA_009831015.1. Classification (NCBI taxonomy): domain Eukaryota; kingdom Viridiplantae; phylum Streptophyta; class Pinopsida; order Pinales; family Pinaceae; genus Picea; species Picea engelmannii. The sequence continues at coordinate 689,306 of ML776765.1, forward strand.
TTTATGTGAAGCATTTATTTTATCCATCAATTAAACATCAGGCATAAGTCATGATATTAAAATTGATATAACAATCACAGTCATAAAATATGGAACAACAAGTTATAAACAAGATTTTAAAGCATTCAATGAAATGGAATATCATATGCTAAAGAGGCATAATCTGCATAACATATCAATATTTCATAATAAAAAGGCAAAACATAGATGGAACAATTTTCACACTGGTCTAAAGCCAAATGCAGATAATTTGTCCATATAGTTCTGAAATTCACATGCCTATAATCTGTTCCAGCCAAGATGTTTGTTACTTACAAAATGAATAGTATTTAAAGTGACTTGAGATCACATTCTCCTATCTCACAGGATAGGATAAGATTTCATAAAATCAAAAATATTACAAAAATAGTTGGCTAGGAGCCACTTATAACAGAGTTGGTTTTTAATCAAAGATTGATCAAAGTTTTTGCAAAACAAGCAGAAAAGAAACTACTAATCATTCAGATGAATAATCAAAATATGTTTCCTCTAGATGATCAACAACACGATATACTATTTCTTGAAAAACAAAACAAATTTAATAAGTTAGAAAATTACTCATAACTAATTTCTAATTTTTATTTAAAAAGAGACTTGGATAGAGAATTGAAGATTCTGTAGCCAGTCTTAATTTAGCAATAAGATCAGATTTTAAATTGACTTATTTTGAAATAGATAACAAGAATATAATAAGAGGAAAATTATTTTACCATTTTAAAAATTGACTAAAGTTGGGTCGGGTAGTTCAGAATTAATTATCGCCTTGACACTGGTTTCATTTTTTATTACTATGTTTCCTGACCTCTTAATGCATTTAGCCTTCTTCTCTGTGTGCACTTTGAGGTCAAAATTTTCTTGTCTCAATGATTCATTCTAAGCATTAAGCGTTTTGATTCGGGCATGAAGAAGAGGGATATCGGTGTAATATCGCTCGATCCAATGGAAACAAACATCACATTGTACAAGAGGAATGACAGGTCTATGGAGCGCACAGTCAAACATGGGTGTATCCACGTTACCTGATATTTTATTTTGATCGTTCCTAATACCAAATAAACCCTCCTTACCTTTGAGGCACAGTGGAAAATTCGTCACAAAGTCATAAGGTTCAGTAGGAACAATAACTTTCTTCTCTTAACCTTGACAATCCAGATCTTACAAAACTAGAAAATATTCTATTTCAGGATCCGAGACCTCATCGACCTCGATTGGACCGATCAAGCTCAGATGAGCGTCATTTCGGTTCCTTAATTTGCTTGAAATTAGATGGCCTGCCCTTTTTTTCTTGAATCCTAAGTCTTTGCAGTTCTTTTTCGTTGCTTTACAAGGTTCCTCGACATCTGGCTTCACACTAACATTCAGGATAGCATCAATCTTAGGCATAAGAGGGTCAATTACCCCCAATTCAACAATCTCTTTCTCAAGAAATTCTGCAGATGAAGGATTACTTGGAATTGTTGTGTATAGAGGGTTTCTGTTAAGAGAGTCTGGTCCATTGATTGAAATACCAAGATGGATTTCAATTAGTGACTCATCTAAGTTAGGGTTTACTGTAGGAACAGTCTGAGAAAAAACATTCCTTATCAAAAAATTATGCCAACAGTCGCCCAGGGTCAACAAGTGATGAATCAACAAAATCTTAATCACTCTGTGATGGAACAGACTTGAATCAACACTTTCTCTCTTATATATTTTGGACATTTTATAAAGACTTCTCAACAAATAAAATGGTATGTCTAATTCAAAACCAATGAAATGCATGAGTAAGCGGATGTGGTAGAGGAAGCCCAATCCATATCGCCCTTCACAGGTCATGAATTGTTTAAGAATCAACAACAAGTTGTGCCACCTAGGTTTAACCAGGGAAATGGAAATACCTTTTTCACAACAATTTATCTTTCGGGATGTCATAAACAGGCCCCACGACACTCCTTAAATTCCTAAGTTTTTGAACCATTTCTCACCTATCTATGGAAGCCCTATTGATTCACTTACAAAACCCTCGGTTAAATCTAACTATGTGTCCCCAATTTTTTCTCTGCAACCATTGAAGGTCTGCGTGGAAGCTTGTGCCACCTGAAGGTTATAGCCTTCAAATATTTTAAGGAAAACATCCCAGCCTTATCTTTTTAAGTCCTCAATCACATCGTCATGAGAGAGTAAAGCATGGCACCCATTCGGCTCCAAGCGAATGACAGGATCCATGACAAATGCAAACATAATGTAACAGGGATAACTCAAAATAGTTTTAGGTTTGAATGGTAGGATCAATAAGATAAAATCCGAATGGATAGTGGAGAAATGACCATAACAAAGCCTGCGTTTTATCATAGCAAAGGTAGTGGGAGTAAAAACCAAGGGTTTGATCGTAAACGCTTTACCATTCCTTGTAATGAGAACCAGACATATAGAGTATCGAAACCTTATGAATGCAATGAATGGCTCTTTAATATGTTAATCCAATGAGGTGAGGTAAGGACGTGAGTACAACAAACATGTATTCATTTGAATGTCTATTGATATTACCATTAAGTTCACGAGAAGACTAACCAATGTATCAAAAAGGCTCTTAATAAAATGAATACCAACTATCGAACCATACAATAACTAGTTTAAAACCCAAAAACATCTAAATTAGGTCATTCAAACATTAGATTTAGATCTCATGTAAGCATGGTGACCTTCAAAAGGATGCATTTTAAGGCATACAAATTATAACATCGGGCTGAGTTTTATGTTTGATTCATTCTTACAGTCATGAAACAAACATAAAACAAAATGAAAGCACAAACAATAAGAAATTAATCAAAATATTTCTTAACCTAGTAATTATCTCAAAATTCTCAAAAAGGTTTACGAAATCAAGGTGAAGGCAGTTACAGAAAATGCAATTTCTTGTTTAAATATCAAAATCATGTGGGGCTTCCAACACAAGGCCAAAGATTGAATATCAGCGAGGAAAATTGTCAAAAAGGACTAAGCCACACTTATTTCTTTTATATTCTCTAAATATAGGCATAAATAATATACTAAAGGAATCTTAGTGTCCATTTCTTTTTTTTCTGTATTTATCAACAAGGGTCTAGATATCCAAGGGATATTTCACCTGTCTGCAGGGGAAATATTCTGTAACAGAAAATTGGCAACTCCACTAGGGAGAACACCATGTTATTCTGAGTTTCCAATCTTTGATTTTTGATTTACTCTTTCTTTTTTATGTTTCTCTGAATATTTCACTCTCCTTAACAATATTTAGGTAGTTTAGTTAGTTAAGCATTGCACTTTTTCATATTTCTGAGAAAAAAATCATTTTTTCTTCCAATACTTCCAGGCATAAACGATCCCCCATAGTGGCCCACAGAGTGTTGAAAACCCTTATCAACGATCATTACCAGTGTTCTAGGGAGAATTAATCCCTTTTCAATGCTCTGTCTACCTCATTATAGGAGCGTAGATCACCTTCCTGGGCTAGTTTGGAGCTTACTTTGCCTATGTTTTTTTTTCCAGAATTTTAGCTCAGATCTTTGCATAAAATTCTTTTATGTTTCTTCTTGGATTTAATTGATTGCACTTAGGTAATTAGGTGATCTAATAATATTTTTTGAGTTTCTATTTATTTTCAAATTTCCAAAGTGTGCATGTCTACTTCAGGCTAATTTAATTCTTTTTCTTTCATACATGTCACTGTCAATTTGAATTCTTGATTATGAGAAACTTCGAGTGCCATGTTTTGATCCTGTTTGATTTCAGAACTCATTGGTCTTATCACATTTTTTTGTTGATTTTCAATTTCTCATTGATTGGATTTCACATCTTTCAGAAGAGCTTTCTTTTGAGGAATTGAAACTCATTATGTTAAGCCTTTTATTCAAGTTCTCTTTCCTTAGGTTAACCTTGATCCTGTTTTATTCCATAACTCATTGGTATTATCACATTTTTATGTTGATTTTCAATTTCTCATTGATTGGATTTCACATCTTTCAGAAGAGTTTTCTTTTGATTGAATTTATATTTCTTTTGTGAACATTAGAAAGTTTAGATTTCTTGTTTGCAAAAGACAAGAATTGAAGGCATTTATGTTAGGTTATTTTCAGTCTTTTCCATTTGATTGGATGATTGTTTTCTTTATCTTCTTTTGTTTGGGATTATTTGTAAGTGTCACTGAATATTTTATTTTATTTATGAAAGTGAAAACAAAAGATAATATATTTTGAAGTTTTTCATATAATTTGGAAACTTAAAGGAAAGAAAATGAAAGGTTTTGCATTCAATTTTTGGGGGTTTTGTTTTGGCACATGTTTATAGTTAATCTTGTATTCATTTGGGATTTAAAAAACATTGATTGGATAGTTTGAAATTTAAGTGAAAGTTGAATGATATCAAATGCTTGTTAAGAAGAAAATAACCCTTCTCCTTCTCGTAGATAGAATTCATCAAAAGTAAACAATTGCATTTCATTCTTTTTTCATTCTATTGGAATCAAGTCTCACACATCATTAGTTTCATATCCATGGACCTTCCTTAGTAAAAAAGCCATTAAAATCAACCACTGCACTAAGAAAATCAACTAGACATTTTTTGGTTTATATTAAACCAACAATAACATAGGGTTATAATCTTTGGACTAGGAAAAGTGAGTAAATTGTCCAATATTACTAAACAAGACTATATAAAACTAAATATTTATCAAATCCAATTGTTGTATAGGCATATCTGGGAACCCCCTCTAACACAGGGGCTAAACACGAGGTCACGTACGAAAGAGAAATGAAGATTACCCCTCCAAAAATTGACCAATCGTATTATAACGAGCGTATATTGGGGGTTTTTATTGAGAAACTACTGGTTTCATTTGGTCTCAATGTTTCATGAATCAAAAATCGATTCAGGGTCCTTAGGAGTCTTACCGGTCCACTTGTATTCAGTTTTGTTGAAGAATTTTGGAATTTGATATCCTTCCCATACGTTCAGTCCCAACTATTGACTGTACCTCCCAGAGGCTGACAACAAGTTGGTAACCTTAGTGGCCTTTCCTAGGTATATACAAAGGTGAATTCATGGGGATTCCCATGGTACCTGGGGTAGATGTCATATCACACTTTCAGTACCCTTGGAGGGTGATCCCACAAAGCGAGGGTTGATTTCATTGAGAAGGGATATTACATGGAGGTTGGGGTAACTGCTTCTCATATCTTCGTTGATGGATTGACATACCATCTTAGGAAGATCCTTCTATCTAATGTTGATTGGTTGATTACCTATAGATCTCTTTTAGGGGTGTGTGCTTTCAAATTTCATAGATGGACTTAAGGATTTTCATTTTACTTTCACTTTTTCCAATCAATGGCTTCAAAGTTCTCGCAAAATGAAAGGTTTGGATCCTAAAGTTTAAGAACCTCAACAAAAACCTTCTTACAAAGGAATGGTCGAAGAAAAAACTTCCAAAACTAGGAGTGTAGCTCTTGGAAGTGGCCAACATGTAGAAGAACCAGTCACAACCTTTGTGTAAGGCCTTGTATCTTACCCAAATCCCCTTTTTACTAATCCACTTGGCCCACTACTCATTGGAAAATCGTCCACAAGATTACTTGATGCTTATTCTTGATATCATTTATCATCCAATTCACCCAATAGGTTATCTTCTGATTACATAGATGAGATATTCATTCTCCCAATGGTGCCAGAGATAGCCACACTGATACATATCACTAATTCTAGTGTTTCTTATTTATTGGGAACATCCGTCACATAGGTTACTTCGACACAACCACTTGTGGACACATCTCTCTCCACACATGGGTCATGTAATATTCCTGATTCACTAATACCACACATACAAAGACCAAGTTCTTTACTTGGTCATCTCATTAGTCAATTCATTCAAACAACCACATTTACACATGCTACTCAACCCACATATCCAACTTTACAAATGAGGAGTTATCATATACCCTTTGTTGGATGTTAATCTTCAGCCGGTGGACAACCTTTAGCTGATGGAAATCCTTCAGGTGGAGGGAAAATTTTTTCTAGGGGGAAACCGTTATCCATGGGGAAAAATCCTATGTGGGGGAAACATCAACAAACCTGGGGGGAAAACGCTCCTGCAGGTCCTTCCATTCCCACTATTACTGACCTGTGTCCTCTTCAACCATATCCAGGAGTTGAAAATCCTTTATAGGCTCAACCTAATCTGACATACATTGATCAACAAGGAACTTTTCCCAATCAATTCATGAACCCCATGATTCCAACATAAACCCCCCTTAAAAATAGTATATGGGAGGTCCATTAGGCCAATATCCATACATGGGGGGACCATCAGGTCAACCATAGTACATGGGAGGACCATCGAGTCAACCGAAGTAAATGGGGGGAACCTCAGGTCAGCCAAAATACATGGGAGGTCAGCCATAGTACATGAGAAGACCATATGATATTCCATCCCGTCGCAACCTATATATGGTCTAGCTGGTGTTCCTATGTCACATGGTTACTACTTGTATCCAGAGGATAACTAAAAGCTTCCATTCTTGGCTACATTAGATCTTATTGATCTGTCACATTTGACCAATGATCTCATACTGCATGCCCCATTTCCCCCCCCTATTCCTGCCAAACTACTGTCCGATATCCCAAAGTTTGATGAAAAACTTGGTGAAGATCCTAATAACAACGTAATGACATTCCATCTCTAGTGTTATTCAAACTCCTTGATGGAAGATTCCATTCATTTATGAATTTTCCAGGGAACCCTCACAGGAGAGGAAATGAAATGGTATATTAAACTTCCATGACACTCCTTTGGTGACTTTAACTCTTTAGCTATGGATTTTTTGACATATTTCCAGCTGTCGATTTGATATGAGACTAGTATAGAGCTATTAACCTTGCTTAGAAAATCCACCTCCACCCATATTTCTGATCATATTAACGAATGGAGGCAACAATGAAGACTAATTAAAAATAATATTCCAGACCAACTCCTAGCAGATTGGTTTACCAAACCACTTTTTCCACCCATTGCTAGAGATGTCTCCCTGGGTGGTGTTGTTACTGAGGAGAAAGTTATTAGTCATGATAAATATTTCGACTTAGTGTATTCCCATTTCGACATACTTTATGATATGATCCCTCATGCTCCTTTCCTTTCGAATGATTCGTCAAGACCTTTTCTTCAACCCCATGCTGACGGTGTGGTGGGTTCCATTACTAATGCCAAAACTACTCCCTCTCCTACACAAACCTTCTAGGTGAATGTGGTCCAATCCATGTCATCTCAACAAACTAGAGGTAAGAAGAAAAACAAGGGTAAATCCAAGAAGTATTCTAACCAATAGGAGAGTACAAAAACTATTGATAACTAACCTAAAGGGAAAGATAATATTCCATGCATGATTTGTATAGAGGACCACTACACAAAATACTTCCCTCATCGTGAGGAAGTCACTAAATTTCTGAAAGGTACCTCCTAACCTGTAGTGTTAACTGACCCTTTCCCAACTCATCAACAACATATGGTTGTACAAAATCCTTCCCCTCTGCAAGGGGGGAACACAGGTCATTCCCACCATGGGGATGCTTCTTCAAGTGCCACTCAGGTATTTATGTGTAAGGATATGGTAAGGCTAACAACCAGATATAAGACTTATGACACTCCTCCAGATAATCATGCCAATGGAGGTGCTACCGATAATACCTCCACTTCCACTCCTCCATATTCCTCCCCTCTTTAGATTGAGAGGCCTATTGTTGAATCAATTTTGCAACCGCCCAAGGGAACAACTTGAAATTCAGTTTTCAATCAAAGTGCCCACGCTACTCAAAACTACAACATTGTTGAATATTTGGTGCAAGCACCTTGTGCTATGTTGACACTTGAAGTTCTACAAAACTGTCCAAGTCAACATAGAACCCCGTTATCAACCATTGGAGTCGTGGATCTAGAGGTGCAAAATATAATTATGTTTAATCTGGACTATTTTAAACCGATGCTCTCTCACCACTTGTCATTCAAATTGAAGCTATGGTTTGTGGGAATAACATCCATCGCACTATTTTAGATGAAGGGGATTCCACATGTGTCATGTATTTATCTTTTTGGAGAGCCATTGGTTCTCCTAAACTTAACCGGTCTCCTACCACCATTAAAGAGTTTTATGGACGTGGTTTCCAACCTTACAGACTTTTGAAATATTTCACTATGGATTTAAATGGAAAAGACATTTCTTTTGACATTGAAGTGGTTTATGCACCCATGGATTATAAATTATTTCTTAGTCGCAGTTGTTTCTATGCGATGACTGTCGTTGCTTCTTCAATGTTTTTCATTTTACAATTTCCCCATCAAGGGAAAATTGTGACTGTTGGCCAACTTGATTATTGTACACCAAATCTCCATAATTCCTCATAGAATAATATCCATTTTCTAGGACAGTCTGATCTTAATTATGAAAGTGTGGGGATAGGTCTCCCCAAAGATACCTCACTCATGAGAATTTTTCCCTTACCTCCCCTTGATCCCCCACATGAGGTTGCCACGTTAACTATGATTATTTCTAGGGGCAAATAATACTTTGAATCGTTTGATCCTTGGGTAGTTCCTAGCCCATATATCATTGAAACATGAGGTGACATCATGTCACTTAGTATTCCACAAGATCTAGTACCTAAACCTTCACTTACTCCACCTATCTCCATTGATCCTTTTTCTTCGTCCCTCTTTGGAGAACCTATTTCTATTAGTATCCAGGAGCCTACGAGTGTGTAGAAAAAATGTTGGCAAATGAACCAAAGCTTGGGGGGCATGTCTCCAACCTCTAGGCATCGTATTGAAGTTAAACCACTAACTTCTTATGACGATGCTAGAGGAAAAATAACAACCTATGAATACTATGATGGGAAAAAACCCTCCAATAGGTATCGATCAACGTACCAACCTATGGACATCATGTTGGGAAGAGGCCCATTCATGGGTATTACACTGAGCATAGTTTATTCTTTTTTTCAAGCTCATTAAAAAATGAAACTGACTTCTAGAAAAGTTTATGTTTCTGTGTCAAACTCCTTAAAAAATGAAACTGAGGATTCCGAGCATATTTCTTTCTCTATTTCAAGCTCATTAAAACATGAAGAAGACTATGATCATACTTCGTCATACTTCAAGCTCATTAATCCACAAAGAGTCGTCTTTCGAGTGGTAGTTTACCCCTTTTTCTCCCTCGTAAGACTAACTATGAAAAATGTATACTCTAGTCAATCATGAATAGAAGAGTTCTTCCTTGTATTGTTTTACACTTTTTTGGGCTTGGGGGACTAAAATTATGAAAAAGAACACCCTTGGAGTCATCTTTAATATCTTTTCAGAGTCTCTAAACATGAAAAAACTGTTGAGTTTTCCTTCTTTTGACTCGTAAAACATGCATTGAAGGACCCATATGGGGCCGAACCCATCCTTCTTCAAGTTCATTAAACATATGATGATGGAATCATCGAAGATGAGCTCATAAATGATTTTAGGTGTTAAATTTTTCAAATGGGCTAATTTTCCATTGTTTTTACAATAAAAATAAGCGCTAATTTCCATTTTTTCTAAGAACAATTCGCCAAAATTCCATATAATACAATTACTTTTCCTTATAAATCACCAAAATTTTATAGAAACTATATAAAATACTTAGAAACTTTAATATTTTTACCAAACTATAGCCAAACATTTTACATTTTGCATATTAAGGACTAGTAATATAGACATTTTAATATAAATTTCCATACTTAAAATGATCCCTGATGAGATATACCAAGCATCTGTTATCCTCCTCAAGCTCGTTAAAAAAAAATAGGCACTCGCCAATCATGGTGGGGGGGAAAAATTGAAGGAAGTGGGTCAAGTTTTTGGAAAGCATCATGGAAGCGATTTGTTGTCGGCCTTGAACATGGAACTTGTTGCATCTCATCTTATAGTTGGGTAATCTTCTTCTTTGGGTCATACCAATCCCATGAGTCCTCATACTCCTTTATCTCACCCGAAGAGTGCCCCAATGATCATCACACTATGTTTTGGTCTATCTCTTAGTTGAGTCAATGTTGCCAAGTCACTTTTTGTGCCTCACAATGTTCAAGGGAAGTTTCATCTCAAACCAACCATTCTACAATATTATCCATTTTCATACCCATGTTAGTCAATCCTTATTTGATCTATCATATTTTATCACTTTTCTATGTTAGTTTCATGTCGATGATGGGGGAAACGTCATGACCCTCCTTCAAAGAGTATGTTCTTGTTGAATTCAACACATTATCTGGGAATTAGACTTTGAAAAAAGTTATTACCTTGGAGCCTGGATGCCTTAATGGCAGGTTTTCTCACCTTTGATGGCAGTTTTACCCCATTGACCTCTGATCAAATGATTCCATAGATGTTTGAATTCAACTCATTTATTCAATTTTGCTGGAATGTACTAGGGTACCTTGTGAGTCATTATTATCATTGGTGATTTCCCTCACACTTGTTAACAACATACATTAATGACCGATAATCAAGTGGTTTCTACCATGTTTGACATCAAGTCATTTATTCACATGTCTAGATTCGTACTATTTTGGGATTGTGAAGACCCTCAGTTGGGAGTTCACTTTGTTATGTGCTTTACCCAGGCTGCGATCGATATCATTTGAATATGTAGAAGATTCCAGTATAACCACCATATTGGCAATCTCATTGATGTATATGTTGTCATATAGATCCACTTTGTATTGGTCTGTGTCTATGTTGTTTTGTCATATCCTAGCTCCATTTTGTATTCTTTCGTGGCTACAAATTAATCATTTCATGGAGGTATGGATCCAAATTGTATCTTTGGTGGCCATATCCTTAGTCAATACTTTCATGGATCTGGAGTGTATTGGTCGGTGACCATGCTTTGAGTCAGTTTATCCAAGTATGAGTATGCCCACCTCGAGGATGATATATGTCTATTGTTTGATGTTTTCTTGCAGCTTCCACCTGACTTTCCTATTCCAGTGCCTTGATGCACATATTTTTGTAAAGAATTTCAACCATCAACTTCTCTTCTAACCTCACAATTTAAGGGGAATCTATTACACACCAAAATGTCACACTTAGGTGTTGCATCTATTACGCACCTTAAGTATCGCAAGTGTCGTAAAGTTTCATATGCACCTTACTAAGTGTCGCATTAACTTTATCAAGAGTTGTATGCACCTTACTAAGTATCGTATTCACTTTATTGAGTGTCACAACATTGACACCATGAAATAACATTTGTCACAATCCCTAGTTAGTGTGGAGGATAAATTTATCATATTAAGGTCAAAATACTATGTGCACATGTATTATCCATTTTTATTGAAAAAAGGAAATTAATTTAGTGTGAGAATCCACCTCACATTTAGCTTCCTAATATCAAGGAGAAGTTGAGAATCTCATGGGTGGTTGAGAGATTTTCTCAAACCAATATCTTTGATGGATCTTGAGATATGTATCCTCCGTAAAATCCTTGAGATATTTTTTCTCCCTAAAATCCTTGAGAGATATTTTCTCCCTGAAAATCTTGGAAATCCAAATTTAGTGGATCTAGTGAGTGATTTCCTCCATTGTGGTTAAGCCTCCAAATCCTATATA
>ML776765.1:701573-721375 GCA_009831015.1 Picea engelmannii
TTTTTCTCTCAGATGATATTTGTACTTTACTTTGAAATTCTTGAAAATATTTAATATAATCACTAATGATTTAGTTTTGAGGGTTATCTCAAGAGGTCATGAGCTATATGTGACATCTCTACCTCAAAATTGGAGAGATCACAAGTTAAATTCTCTTAAAGGGATCAAACTCCATAATCAAGAACAATAATTGCCTTGTTTACTCAAAGGATTTTCTATTACCAATAATTTAGCAAGAAATTGTTTGTAAATAAAATTAAGGGGGGAAACCTAAAGGTCTCTGCATATCGTAAGGACACTTAATAACCAACCCAATCTAATTCCATATTTAAGGCTTATGGTGCATGTGTGGTGTGAAATAAAACATTATAAAACTTTCTTGTAGACCACAATGTAGGTGAGAATAATTTCTTGGGTAGTTGTGAATATCTGAAATACAAGATGCATAAAATTGGAGATACCTATATTGTCCTTCAAATAAATATCACATGGTTGTAATATGTTTATATTTTACAACACCCCTACAATGAAAAATCTAATCGATTAACAAGGGTGAAAAATTATCAATGATGTACTTACAAAGGCATGATAAGAATTTTGGACTGGTAATATTAGTGCAAGTGAGATTTAATAATAGATTAGCATCAATTATGCACCATATTGAACATAAATGTGTTCTCCTTACTGTTGTTGTTAATTCATACAATACAAGCATAAGTGGAGGGAGACCCCAAATTATAGGTTATAATTATAAATGTTTTTTAAGCATGCAACATTATTGGGTAGTTTCATACACTTTTGTAGAACTAAGTATGGCTTGTTTTTTCATTTTAATGACTATTCTATTCCCTAACTAAAATATTTCTTTCAATGTTTCTCTTATTGGGAAATCATTTATCAAATGTGAGCATTCTAAAATTCTAAAATGACATTTCCTTATAATAAATTGAAGGTGGATTTGACACTACCCATGCAATTGCAAGGTAAATCCTTTAGATTGTTTGAATCATAAACTTTTACATGATTGTGGTATGTATTTCTTAATCTCTATAGTAAAAACTTTTACACTTTACACTTCAAATTATATGATATAGGATTTGTATGTATGAACAATTTTCTTCCATTTGTTACAAGCCATATGATAGGGAACCCATCAAATTTAGAGGTGTAGATGCTGATATAAACTTTAACATTGATTATTATGAGGAAGATATGAAGCAGGTAAAGAAAGAATGTTTCTATTGTGTAGGTATTCTTCGTTTATGCTTGGGTTAAATACTTTTCATTGAATAAATATGTTTATTGTGATCCACAAATGACTAAACTCACAAAATAATAATTCATTTATGTCATTACTCATTAAAGTACCATATTTTATAGAGGAAGTTCAAATTTTAGCGTTGTGACATTGAACAAATGTGGCAGATGGAAGCTAGATTGGGACAATTTATTAGGAAAAAGTTAAATTGTGGTAATCAAAGCGTTCAACAACTGTCAATGTTCTCTTTTTTTTTTTTTTTTAATTCGAATAACAATTTGATTTTTGGTACAACTTTCATCTTAGAAGAAATTTTTATATAGTTTCTCAAGAAAAGAGAGCATTTGGTATAAAAAGACTAGCCCTCCTTTCATTCCAACCTGTATAGAAGAAATGATTCACTAAAATCCACATTTAGATGTAGTGGGAGGAATAGGTGGGAAAAATAATATCTCTACATGTATCATCAAATATTGTCCCACTAGAAAAATAAGGACGAGGTACTTTTGCAAAGGTGGATTTGGTAAACTTACACCTCGAGATTTTAATTCAAATCCTCCACGTGATGTTGATGTAAAGTTGGAAAGTTAAATTGGGAAGTGGTTTACCAAATGGAAAATGAATGTAGATAGGCTCCATTGAGTATGGAATAAGGGGCATAGTATTCATTTTGAGCTTACTATTGTGGAATAATTAGATATGCGACTTGGTAAGCGACCACTAGGAGGAGCTGCTGGAAGAAGCAGTAGGCGATTTTTGGTGGTTTAAAGAATTGGCTTATTCAAAGGATTAGAAAAAAAAATTCAAGGATAATTTTGATGGACTGGTTCATTATATATAAATTCATAATCATTGTTCTTTTCCTTGAATCACAATGGCATATAATCTTTGCAGTAATATTTAAAATTTTCGGTCCTAATTATTACTCTACTCTATATAAATTTAGAGGAGTTGCAAGTCCACTTAGATCCTACCTTCTCTTTGTGAAGGTGGTTGGATAAATATATGACAAGGAAGAAAGAATGCAACATACCCATAGATTCATTTAGGGATTAGTTTACTCTTCTTATCATCCCAACCATGAAGATTCCCTTATCTCCCTTGTGAATGAACCAAGTATAATATTGATTCCCTCATGTATATGCATTGTCTCCTCCATAAATGAACCAAGCACAAGATCGAATCCATCATGTATACACATTTTTTTCTTGGAGGTAGTGTAAAGTTGATAACATATTCTTGGAGGGGGTACCTAAGTTGAATCTGATTGGACTAAAAACCGAGATCATATTAGATCATTGATATTATTATATTTAGTACTGAAATATGATCTCATTGGATTTGAAATAGTTCATCGTGATGACAAGTGGAAGGAAATATCACATTTTTAAGAGAAAAGACAGATGCTAGTTTTCTATTCATTCTGGACAAGTATGCACAAGTCATATATGAGCTTCCATTTTATATCTGCAACAACAAAAACCAATGGTTACAATATGGGGTTAGGAATTTCCAACCAATGAAGCCTAAGTGACCATTGATGAGATGGCCTATTCCAAGGATGAGACATCCAATACATGAGGATTATTTCTCCCATTATTAACCTTGATCAACAAGATTCACGAGTGCAATAACACCAATCCAATATACCACTTGAGAAAAATAGGATCGATTCTTAAGAAAAATTTAAAACCAGCTATGAAGCTTGTTGATCTTCTCAAATCAGGTTTTGGACATGGTTCTCAAATCAAGTTGCATTAATATCACTTCTATAATTGTTTGGAGGAAACATTTTTTTCCATAATGGACATGGACATAGAAACACCTCCATTACTAGTCTACGATATCCTCATGTTGGTCCTAAAGTCTGCACTTGACTGTTAAAGGGAAGAGCTAGGCCACCTCAAGTTTAGAATGGTTGGTTTTTTTATTTTGTTGGTCGGTTAGAGGGTTGGTTTTACCAAGACATGAGCATGATGGGGTTGGAAAAATGATATGGATGAGGGTCCTCCTTGGATGGTGACACACAAATGATAGACAAGTGAAATAATAGAGGTAAAAAAAAAGGGAAACAACAAACCACTCAATGAATAATATATTGCAAGAAGTTTGATACTTAAAATATCATTTCATGACATCAAACGTGTATCAAAAATGAAATTACTCCCATAGGTTGCAATAAAAAAAATCTTCACCAAATCATTTGTTGTTTAACAGGTTGCATATTTGTAAAGACAAGTTATACAATAGATGAAGGAAATGAAATGTACTTCACACAAGTCAAAAACTACATTCAAGATAAGATAAAAACACATGTATATTTGGAAAAAAACACTGTCATCAAGAGTATATTCACTAGGTAGAGAGATTTAATCCATGCATAGAACAAGTTCAACCAATTGATGTGTTGATCTTCTCCTCCCAAAAAACGAACCCTCAAAACATACAAAAATTGCATATTTATCAGAGTTGCAGAGGCTCTCGTCCATATGGGACCGAGGCTTCACTCTATGCTACCAGTTGTAAAAAAACTA
Organism: Picea engelmannii; assembly: GCA_009831015.1. Taxonomy (NCBI): domain Eukaryota; kingdom Viridiplantae; phylum Streptophyta; class Pinopsida; order Pinales; family Pinaceae; genus Picea; species Picea engelmannii. The sequence goes on from ML776765.1 coordinate 705,366, forward strand.
ATTAACTTAACTAAACACATTGCTCGAGTATATTAATGAATACTTCATGCTCGACTTAATAAAAAAGAGTGGTTCTTATCACACATAAAAAACCACTTATTAACTTTAATCTAACATAGTCTTGCAATTAAACAACTAAAAGATGCTACTTAGAAATGAAACTAGACTGATACGTATGCTAGAGTGAACTGAGATTGGACAAAAAATAACTAGGAGTGACATAATTGATTTCTGTATCGAGCACCGACATCCATGCACATTGTTGGAGGCCAGTGGGAGATAACTAGATGTGTCGACAACATTTAAAAACTTCAAAATATGAAATAAATGAGGATAAGCCATTTTTGAAATAAATGAGGAGAGATTTGGAGTACAGAGTATACATATCTCTCGGAGGACTGAACTCCCAGAGTCATTAACCGACACTTTTGCTAATTATCCTCAGATTAAGACTTTAATCATTTTGATGTTTCATCACTTCAACAATTTGGGGTTCGAGAGTTTCTGAATGCATATTTGAGAATATCCCAGAGTGACAATGTTGTGGAGTGACGTGGAAGTGAGGACCCACTTCGAAAATTCAAGGCTCTAACACTTCAGAGGTTTGGAGAACTGTGTTCACTTTGAGTTGAAATCCCCTGGAGTGCTAATCTCGCGAAGTCATTAACCAAGTTTATTGCTAATTAACTTAAGATTAATATATCTTAACATTAAGCATTTCGAGATTTTAGGACTCTGATTCTTCGGGGTTCGAGAAGTTTTGAATTTAAATCCACCAGAGTGGCGATCTCCTGGATCTAACGTGGCCATATGATGTCACAATTGTTGATGTGTCAATAAAATAAGAGTGACACGTGTCACCTGGAAAAGAGAAGATGACGTAACCAAAGTACTAGAAATGAGTGTGATATGGATTTTATGAGAAAAATGAAATGACTACAGATTATTAATAGGTGCTGAACACAAAATAATAGAGATACAATAAAACTGGTTTTCTATTCAATAAGGAAATAAGATGAAACTGTAAAATGCAGCGGAAAACAAGCTTGCTGGAATGGTGGCGGCTTATCTCTGAGAAGAGATGTGACGACTGTTCTCACTTGCAAGAAGATTATTACAATGATGCTCTGAAGGCATTTTTACAATAAAAAGGAATGCCAAAAACCCTAGACATCCAAAAACCTTACCCTAGGAGATGAAGCGCCAAAATTCATGTGGGCCCCGTTTGGGTAAGTTAGTACATCAACTTCCCGGGGTCGTAACTTTTGCATATGATCTCCGTTTTAGGTGCATGATAGCCCGTTGGAAAGGTATCGTCGAGGGAATTCATTTTGGGGAAAACATCAAAGGAACTTCCATGTTTCTCCCCTTTTTCCCAAAAAACATCGTTTAGGGCCTTAAAACGACTTTGAAATTTCCAGGATCTAAAAAACTGCTAAAAATAGTAAATTACCAAAAGGTGGGTGGCCACTGATATCCACCTGGATCAATACTCCCTTCTTAAGAAGAAATGGTATCCATTGCGTTGAGTGCCCCCATCAGATGAGGAAATTTCTATTGAATTTGGCCCCAGGTGAGCCACTTGCCTTGGTGCAGGAGATGCCCTGCTTTAATGACTCGATAAAGATGGATCCTTTGTTGTCGAGTGACATTGATCTGTGTGTCCACAATATGATCATTGGATGCCTATTGTATGTAGTTGGGATTGAGCTCTATTGGTGCCAGTTGTTCTGCTACTTCTAAGGTGTCCAATAATGGTGGGAAATAAGGGCGAAGGAGATCCATGTTGAACACTGGGTGTAGGCCAAGGAAAGGAGGAATGTTGAGCTCAAAAGAATTATCCCCCATGACCTTGGTGATGGTGTATGGCCAATAATGAAGTGGGTGAAAATTCTGATGGGGTCATGTAAGGTGTTCTTTCTACAAGTGCAACCAAACTTTGTCGCCCACCTGAAACTTATGTGGCACTCGATGTTGATCATGGCACTACTTGTAATTGTCATTGGACTTCTGCAGGATATCCTGAACCTGTTGGAATATGTGATGGATCTGCTCAATGAAACAGGTGGATTTGTCAACTTCAGTTGGAGAAAGAGATGAGTCGATCGAGGTGACCGCAAGGGTAAGTGCAACATCTATGGGACCCAATGGTTGGAATCCCAACCCCACCTGAAAGGGGTTGTGTTCGGTTGAGCTATGCATGGCTCAATTGTAGCTATGATGGACATAGGGAGTGATCTCATCCGATGTGCGAGGGTGCTTGGAATTATAAATGCGAAGGATATGCACAATCATTTGATTTACAACCTCAGTTTGGCCATCTGTCTGGGGGTGGAAGGCTGTGGATTTGGTGAGATTGGTGTCCAGTAGTGACCAGAGGCTCAACTAGAATGTGTTGAGAAATCAACTATCCCGATCTAAGACAATGGTTTGTGGGATTTCAAAATGTACCTAGACTCATTCAAAGAAGAGCTTGGCAGTGGCCTTTGCTATGATGCTCTTCTTCCACGCAACCAGAATATCCATCTTAGAAAAGCGATAAAAACACACAAAAAAAAGTCATTTCCTCGCTTGGTGGATGTGAGGCCCGACATGTAGTCCATTGAGATGGATTCCCATGGCCTTTCAGGAGTAGGAAGAGGGGTGTACATGCCCTGTTTCTTAGTGGTCGGTTTGGAAATAACATAGGCAGTGCAGGACCTGATATACTTGTTGACGTCCTGTCAAAGTTTCAGCCAGTAGAAGTGTTTCTGTAGCATCACCACTGTATTTTTGACGCCGAAGTGTCCTGCCACCCAACTGTAGTGGGATTACCAGATCAGCTTCGCTCACTCTCTTGATGGAACACAGATATGGCCTGGATGACACAAAAACCCATCCTGAAGATGGAAGTTATCGACAACTACGTTTTCACCCAACATTTGGTAGGTGGTGGTGAATTCTTGGTCTGTCTCATAGAGTTGGGGCCATCCAAAGGTCTCATGGCCGCAAAAGTCTAGCACTGTGGTGAGTGCCGCGACTAGTGGTCTGTTGAGGCAATCAATGACACAGTTGGTGCTTCTTGTTTTATACTTAATGTTGAGGTGGAATTGTTGCAAGTATGTGGACCAATTTTGATGGAGGTCATTCTGCAATTTTCCTTGTGTATGCATGAATTGCAGTGGCTTATGATCAGTGTGGATGATTGTCTCCTTCCCAAGAATGTAATGTCTCCACTGACGACATGATTTCAAAATGGAGTACATTTCTTTGTCATAAGTAGGGTACTTATGGATAACATATGATAGTGTGTCACTATGATATGCCATGGGGTGGTCGTGTTGGGTGAGAATGATGCCCAAAACACAGTCTAAAGCATTTTTCTCTATCTCAAAGGGTTGTTGCAGGTCTGGTAGTGAAATTACTAGGGCTAAGCACAAGCACTTCTTAAAATCATCGAACTCTTTTTGTTGGGACCGACCCCACACAAATTTCGCCTTACCACCACCCCTGGTTATTTGGTTGAGGGCCCATGCAATATGGGAGAATCCCAACATGAACCTACGGTAGAAATTGGCAAGGCCCAAGAAGCTCCAAAGCTCAGTGAGTGTGGTTGGGGCTGGATAGTCACGAATGACTTGGATATTGGTTGGATCCACATGTACACCATGTTGATCAATGATGTATCCCAGGTAATGGATCATGTCCATGCCGAAGGAGAATTTTTCCAAGTTGGTGTATAGCTTGTGTTGCCATAGGGTGTGCAAACCTGTTGAATATGCTGCAAGTGTTCAGCCCAAGTCTTTCTCTAAATGAGAATGTAATCCAGATACACCACTACAAAATTATTGGTGAATGGTCGTAGGATATCGTCCATCATTCTCATGAAAGTGGTTGGAGCATTTGTCAAACCAAAGGGCATGACCAACCATTCAAAAAGGCCTTCCTTTGACTTGAAGGCGGTCTTCCATACATCTGTCAGTTCTATCGAGACCTGGTGGTAGCCAAACTTAATATCAATCTTACTGAAGTATTTGGATCCCGTGAGTTGATCAAGGAGGTCATCGATTCAGGAAATCGAGTACCGTTTTGTGACTGTGATTTTTTTTAGAGACGGGTAATCAATGCAGAGTCGTCGCATTCCATCTTTCTTCTATACCATCATGATTGTGCTCCTGGAAGATGATGAGATGGGATGGATGTGCCCCTTGTGGAGAATTTCTTGGATCTATCGCTTGATATCCTCATTCTCTAACAAAGAGCGGCGATAGACTGGCCCATTGGGAAACGGTGCATCGGGGGTCATATTGATGCGGTTCTCGACCTAGCAGTGCAGAGGTACCTCGGTAGGTGAGGGGAAGATATCTGAGTAATATTCCATGACCTTATCTACTTACTTTTTCTGTGTGGAGAGGTCGAACGGAGAGACCCTACATGTGGCTGTGATCTTTCACTCATTCTGAAAGTGAATCACGAAGAAGACAAAATTCCCCGTTTGAGAGATGACCTTCCTGCATTGCTTAGCAGAGATCAAGGAAATAGCACTAGGTGGGACTGCCTCGGGTATCCTGTACAATTTCATGTTCAAAGTAATAATAACACTATGAGGCCTAGACTCATATACAACATGACATTTCCATAAATAAGGTTGTCCCAAAATAACATCACAAACTTTGAGAGGAGAAAAATCACACATACCTCTTATTTGAAGGGATTGATGCCGCACAACAGTCGACACTGTTGGCTGATGCAGAGATCACTTCCTTAGTGGAGCCATCCAATGGTGTAGGGTTGTGGGTGCAGTGTTGTCCACAGGGCTAGTCACTTGACGACCTCTGCTAAGATGAGGTTGTTCTAGCTACCGCTATCAACGATGAACTGCAACATGGTTCCTTTTACCCACATCTTTGAATGGAAGAGGAATTCTCCTTCTTCTGGCTTGTCTGGTTCACCAGGCTGGAGCTTGGTGGTAGCAACAGTGGCACTGGGTTCCACATCAATGATCTGTCTTCCCCTTTCTGGTTATGAATCAAATTCAGAACCCACGTATTATTCAGAGGCTTTCACTTCGACCACCAATGATTGCTTTGAGTGGTAGTCAATAGTGTTATGCCAAGGGATCTTATGGAAGTCACACCACTTCCTGGTGTCTTTATTTGTCTTTCCAATGTCCTTCTTTTCTTGCATCTTGGACTGGTTGTCTTGATACTGTCCATGTTTGATCTGTCCTTTTCTCTATGGGTTGGGGCCACCCTTTTCTAGATTTTGTTGTGAGGGGATCCTAGGCCCAAATTTCCATGTCTTTTGTTTGATCTTAGACTCGATTTTGAAGACATATCGGTAGGTCGCGCCCAAGGATGAGATGTCCATAAATTCCATTTCTATCTGGATGTATCTATGCAGAGCATCGTGATACTTGAGCACCAAATGTCACTATGAATCTTTGATACCCAGCTTGGTGCGCAAGGTATGGAAGATATTTGTGAAATCTGGCACTGCTTGGTCTCTTTCTTGCCGTAGTGTGGTCCATTTGGTATACAAGTCATCATAACTTCTAACAAGGTAGCATTGTTCCTTAATAGCATCCTTGATGGATTCCTAGGTGGCCGTGACTATAAATAATGAGGGTTCCTCTGTTTCCTTTTTCTCACCGAAAGATTCCCACCAATCTTTGACATGGGGAACGACTTTGAGGAGCGCAAAAGTAATATTTTCTCTATTTGAAAAGTTATGGACAGAAAAATACCCTTCTAGTAGATTCAACCACTTGTATACAACATCTGCGTCTATATGACCTTCAAATATAGGAATATTGAAGTTTATTTGTACCTTGAAGGGGGTGACACCTTCGCTCAAAGAAGATGTGTCACTTGTTGTTAGCCGGCGAAGGATTTGCGTGAAACTATCCATCATCTCGTTCCTCTGTTGTGTGAGGGCTTCCTCAAGAAATTTTTTGAAAGGATCTCGTGTCCCGTCATCTTTATTTTCTCCTTCCATGAGAGGTCTCTTGGGCATGCGAGAGATTTTTTCCTCGAGAGAAACAAGCTCGAGACCCAACTCTTTGTACTCCAACCTCGTTGGGGACTTTCATTAAGACGACAAGGAGAAGAATGCTCTGATACCACTCATCCAGATTTTATGAGCACAAAAAAATGACTACAGATTATTAATAGGTTCTTAACACAAAATAAAAGAGATACAATAAAACTGGTTTTCTATTCAATAATGAAATAAGCTGAAATTGTAAAATGTAGTGGAAAACAAGCTTGCTGGAATGGTGGTGGCTTATCTCTGAGAAGAGATGTGACGGCTGCGCTCATTCGCAACAAGATTATTACAATGAGGCTCTGAAGTCATTTTTACAATAAACAGGAATGCCAAAAACCCTAGACATCCAAAAAACTAACACTAGGAGATGAAGCTCCAAAAGTCACATGGGCCCCGTTTGGGTAAGTTAGTACATCAACTTCCCGGGGTCGTAACTTTTGCATACGATCTCTATTTTAGGCACATGATAGCTCGTTGGAAAGGTATTGTCGAGGAGATTATTTTTGGGGGAAACATTGGAGGACCTTGTATGTTGATCCCCATTTTTCCAAAAAATGTCGTTTAGGGCCTCAAAACGATTCCAGAAGTTTCAGGACCCAAAAAACTGCTAAAAATTGTAAATTATCAAAATTACCAGAAAATTGTTTTGAGCCAGTTGGAAAAGGTGGGTGGCCACTGATATCCACCTGGATCAGAGTTCCATGTGTCATCTGGAATCAACTGAGATGTGGCATATGAAACTTCGATAATTCGGGGCTCCGACACTTCAGAGGTTCGCGCTTGTTCTGAACCAAAACCTCCTAGATAAACCAACTCATGGAGTGATGTGGAAGTGAGGGTCCACTCCGACACTTCGGGGCTTCTTGAATGCAAAATATGAATATATCCTGGTGTTGTCACATGGGAAGACGTAGGGTTCATCTTCTCCTATGCATTAAGCCACAGAGCCAAGCTTTGCACAGGACAAGAGATCTGCACACTGAGCACCAGATCCTCCTTCCAAAAACTAGGTCAAGGCACAGAGCCAAATCCTATAATGACCACAAAGCCTTACATGCAAATTTGGTTGCACAAAGCAACTCAAAACCTCTTTCACTTAGCTACTACAACTATCGACTTCCTCTCTTTTTACGTTACATTCTTACTTATTTATACTTTTACAATAAGGCCTAATCATGGGTAAACCCATGGGACAACATCCCATAACCCATTACAAAAACCCTAAGGAACCCCTTGTTGGGTCCACATATCCCTCATAATAAGTGAGATGCACGATCTCAACTCTGTCTAGGCATTCCATCTTCGACCAGCCTATCGAAGTCCAAAAGTGGTCCAAACCTGACCAAGGTTTCCTCGAAACTTGGTCGAGGGAAAACACTCGGATAACTGACCTAAGAGAGTGACTTGACAGTTCGGGGCTTCGATACTTCAGGTTTTTCTGAATGCAAAGTCTGGATACCTCCCAGATGGTTGATCTCTCGGATCTGATGTGTCTACATGACATCACTATCACTGATGTGCCTGCATGTAGAGAGTGACATGTGTTACCCAAAAATGAGTGGATAACGTAACCCAAATGGCCTGAAATGAGTGCCACATGTCGACGCTCTATGGATGCCACGTGTCACCACAAGTTAATGCTACATTTCAACATAGATGAGTGCTACGTGACTCTGATATTTCTGCACTCAAGAGTTTTGACATAGATGAGCTCAAATGTTTCGACATTCGAGAGTTTTCGACAAAGATGAGATCGAACTTTTCGATGCCGAAGTCGCGGAGTGAAGTTTGTGTAACTCTATGATTAAACCTTGTTCATTTCTGGAACTTCGAATGTACGAGAGTCATTGATCTGAGTGGCTTATTGGATCTCCACCATTGTAAATTTAACCTGTTTGTTCTCACAATCTAAGCCCAAAATTGACTACTATGAATTTCTTTGTTTTGTCCATGGGTGTTCCCTGTGCATAAAAAATACTTGGTTGACCGATTGCATGCTCAATTAGTGATAAACATGATGACAAGTATTTTAAAACTCAAACCAGAACATGTAATCACCTTTCAAGGAAGCAAAAGATGGTGCAAAATAAGTAAAAACCGGGTAAGGGCCATTGAAGCTGAGTGATTAAATCATGGAGAATAAGCTTAGCAAACAAAATTCATACTTTATGGACGTATAGGGTAGAGGAGGGAAAGGGTAGGGGTGAATACCTAGGTTACAACACCTCACGCTCTTCATAGACATGTATGCAACTTATCTAAGTGTTTAATAAAACCCTTTAATGAATTGATATTCCATTGCTTGATATTTTTCTCCTTCTATCATTCTCATATATTATTTCCTATATTTTATAGTTCATTAATCTATTAGGTTTTTAATATGACTCCTAGTTGACCCATCAATAAAATAACCACTTCCTAATAGTCCATATAGTGTGAGAACTACAATCTCTATTGTTCTACCGACACTACTTCCACTATTCATGTTATGGTGGTCGACCAAAGTTGTCGACTAAATGAGGGTCAGGTTTATGCAATTTACATTGGGCCACATACATACATATTTATTAAGAAATAGATATTGGTTGATCCTAGTCCTCACACTAGTGATTCTAGAGTTTCCAAATATACCAATTTTTAGATACCATATTTATGTGATTTACTGCCTACTAGAGGGATCTATTTCTCAGCCAGGAATAGATATACCTGATCTAGGGAAGGAATCTTGGTAACATCGAAACCAAAGTCACTTTTGAACTTAGAAGATATTATACTGAATTTACGTTATTACAGGAAATCCTGTTGGATAGACAGATCTTTTAGAAATCCAAGTAAATACTTGAGTGTTAATGTTAGGGTAGGTGTGGAGATATCCATCTTTGCATATACAATTTTATTGTTGTGTGCTTTACATTGAATCATTTGATTGGTTGGATCTCGTTTAATTCTTTTTGATCTTGAATATTGAAAAATTCCATAGAATGAATAACTTCTTCATTGGATATTCATGAAAAGCGAACATCTCAAGATGGAAATATTCAATATTTAGTATTCATAAGTTATCAGAACAATGAAATATCAATATTCCTCAATTATCATAACAATGAAATATTGACAAATATATTTGTAGACAATCTTTAGAAAGTGATCAAATATTGTGGAGTAATTAGGTTTATTGAGAATAGTAGAGAATTTATAGGAGGTTTTATATGACATGACAAAACATGCAATATGCATTGCCCAACTTCACCTAGAAATCTTCTCTAAGGAGTATGCTCATTCCCCATGTTTTTTTCTAAGTTGTTTGAGATGGTGAAAAATGGGAAAAAAATATTCCCTTTCTTTTTTGGGATCGAGAATTCATATGCACGATGGATCAAACCATAGTTATTCATAGGATTTCCAACAACATGGTGTAACAATAGAGATTCCACATAGAAATTATTAAGAACTGAAAATATGCATTGCATGTTGTTTTTCTTATCACTAGTAGTGATATTTTCATAGAAAGACCCAAAATATGAGTGAAGAGGATCACGTTGATGGAGGTTGGAGGTGACAAAGAAAAAATGGCAAGAATTTGAAAGAAATGACACATGGAAGAGGGCAGATGGTTACAAGTTTTCTATTGCTTCTCCTATCTTCATTGACATATATGATATATTGAGTATATAATATCAATTGGTTGCTTGGGTTGCTTTAGAATCCAACATAGAATTGTGGGAACATAGAAATATTATAGACCCATAAATACAGAATACTCTCCCTAGCTTTAAGATAGAAATGATGGTTATGAATTTGAATTATGAGAATTGAAGGTCCAAAGCCTCAAAGAACAATTCTGCCTCAATACCTTGATGTTGATGATGTTTATGAGGGAATTAATGTCACACCCCATATTATTATAAATAATTATTAATAATAAATATGTAAAAATATGATCATAAAGGGATCATAATAAATACTTAAATAAATACTTGGAGAATAAAATAACATAGTAAAATAAGTAACAATAATTTATGGAGAAACCCTAAAATATAATACAAAATTAAATAATGGATCCTAGGGATTGGGTTCTTTACCATGGGTGGAGCCTATATAAGGACTACGAATAAGGAAAAAGAATCATCTCATTTTTTTGGTCAATTTGAGGACAAGGCTAAGAAGATATGGCACAATAGTGGATTGAGGGCTCAAGCGCTCTGAGTAGTGATGGCTAGAGGTTGGTTAGGAGGAGAGTCATCCCCCACACTCTATTGTGGCTTGCAGGATCAAGGATTGGAGAGCCATTGGTATGTTGATTCCCTAAACTTTCACATAATATACTCACCATATACTCCTTGTATTGTATTAAATCACTTATTTCTATTTTTATGACATCTAGGTTTGCAAGTTGTGCCATTTAATCTATATTTTTTGGTTTATCATAGCTTGGGTTCTGACATATGGTATTTGAGCTTTGGATCTAACTAACTATTAGGTCCTATGTGCCTTACCATGTTAAAAATTCATATGAAAATAATATATATGAAGAGATCTATTTCCTTTCTGAGTGGACTGTTGGATTTTGGTTTAACTACCCCATTAATAAATAGATATATTCAATTTTCTTCAACCAGCTATTGGCATGCCTTTGTGTGTCTTTTACGAGGTGAGTGGGATTTTTGTGGGTATTGGTTTTACGTGATGCAATGCTTGTGAGAATTTTCAATGTAAGCCCTATGTTTTGAGTTCTGTTATTTGAAATACTTGATATGTTTTATTGTTGTCTAGATCTAGGATTGTCTTTTCTATTAATGGAATGAATGTTTCATGAAAAAATCCGTCACCTTTGTGACACTGAAAAGGTTGAAGATGAAAATCACTTTGTCATAGTTTGACCTTGTATGAACATGTTAGTTGTACACGGAAATATTAGTTGTATGAATCTATCCATAAAAAATATACCACAAGATCGATCATAGTTAGTCATAAATGGATTTAAGTTAAATATTTTACGACTATTAATCATAATTTCTTTTAAACCCTTCCTTTCTGTTTTCCTGACAATCACAATTTGCAACAAAAAAAGGCGGAATGCATAAATGCATACTCTGATTTTATATATGCTTATTTGGAAGGGACAAATTTTATAGTTCAAGATCATATGTTATCAATGTCGTTAGAACAAGTATGATTCTAAGTTTCATTCTATGTAATATATCACATTAGTTCAAAGTTCCTATCTTTTTCACAATGGAAACACTTAGTTATATTTTTTTTTAAAACTTTGTCAAAACTTAATTTTCATAATGTGTTGAACACAATTCAACATTGTCACATGATAAACATGCTCTGACATTGTAATATAATGAAAAAACTAGACGTTACAACGTGACAAACATAGGAATGTTGCAATGTGTCGAACATAGTAACGTTGCACAGTCACGAACATAGTAACATTGCAATTTTATGAACATAGTTATGCTGGAATCCGTTGAAGATGGTAACATGCCTATGTGATGAAGATAAACTGAGGTCGCAATGTGACAAACATAGCCATGTCTTCATAATGTGGATGGTAACGTTGCAATGCGTTGAACATAAAAAAACATTGCAATGTTTCATGATGGATTGCTGAGAAGGGGGGTGAATCAGTAATAGAGAAATTTAATCCATTTTAACCATATATTCCAAGTGTTATATAAATGTAGAATTATCATCCGATAACTGCAGAGTAAATAAGCAATGAACAAATGAACAATCATACACATACACAATACACCAGTGTTTTATGTGGAAACCCAAAGTGGGAGAAAACCACATAATGATTTTTGTTATATGTCTTGAAGAATTACATTCATTAGAATCACCAACTTCCTTTGTTTTCGAGCTGCAACTGGAAGGAGGCTACAACCCCCTAGTTTCTCACGCTACAACTTGATGGAAGCTCCAACTCCCCAATTCTTTGTCTACAACTAGAAGGAGGCTACAACCCCCTATGATCTTCAAATACAACCAGAAGGTGGCTACAACTATCTGTCCTTGCCCCGTCCAACCACCTAGACATATAAGTAGAATGATGGAACCACTATCACACTATCACTATGAGATATACTACTATAAACATGCACCAATCAACCTGCAATCAACCTGTACCATAAACAAGTGCATCAACCATGCACCAACCTATACAAAACTTGTACCATGAACAAGTGCATCAACCATGCACCAAACCTATACAAAACCTGTACCATGAACAAGTGCATCACCCATGCACCAAACATGTACAAATAACCTATCACAACAACATATCACAACAACTTGTCTCATCAATCTTATCAACCAAATCAGATATACTCACCAAGATCAATCACCAATAAAACTCTCAAATATGTGCATCAACCAACCATAACACAAAAACTCATAATCATCACCAAGATCAATATGTGCTTCTAATAATATACCAATACAAGTATGCTACATCATCCATGAACCATGTGTCAACAATACTACTAACAAGTGCCTCCAACCATGTACCAAGTATGTACCAATAATGTATCAACTACTCATCAACTATGACTCATCAAGATGTACCAACATCATCAAATATACACCTCATGTATGTGCCAACGCATCAACTACTTGTCTCAAACATGTACACAACATGTACCTCAACCAAAAGCCCTCATCAATTTCATCATCCAAATATGATTTGTAACTCTATAATAGACCTGGTGTATATGATCACATACCTACAAACCTTCCTTAACTTTAACAACAAGAGACTGGCATTTTCATCAAACTTTACTTTAGTCTCACATGACTAGTTTTGGATTAGTCAACAACCCTAACTTGAAATAATCATAATTATGTACCTGTAATGAATAAAGATTTGAAAATAGTACACAATGTTCTTCAGTTTGTTTTATGCAATTCCTCCAAGTGTCACTACTTGGAACCTCTCAGAAAAGGAGTTATAACAAAAATGGCATAGCTTGTTGAGTTCTGGCTTATTCTAGAGAGCGAAGTTGTAGAGCGTTCCCCACACATAATAATTTTTGTATGAATATGAAAATGTTACACATAATACTACAGACTGTACTCTAACCAAAATTTTTGGTCTTACTTATTTTGTATTTGTTATGAAGAAGTTATGACATTTTTACCCAAAACACCTGTTTTAGACTAGTTTCAATACTAGCCACAAACCCTATTTTCCACAGAGTGTAATTCCAAAACTACAACGACCCATAAGATGAAATTTGTACCATAGTTACTTGGATATGTTTTCTCAGTGGAATATCAATTTCATGGTCTGAATCATTCTAGAAAAAAAGTTATTGCGAAAATGGTGAGATGACATGTAAATAACATACCTTAGAAATCATCATCAAAAGAATTTATCCACCCTTGAATTTCGACCTTCTTTACTTCACCTTCTCTCTGAAATTCAGCTTAGATATCCTTTGGTTACCTCAATTACCTGTAGATATTAAATATTCTCAAGGGTTATTTCAAATGAGAGTTCTTTCCTCTCATTTATACTTTCATGTAGTTTCCTCAAGGGGTTACCTTTTAACTATCTTAACCTGCTTTCCTTATTTTACGGTTAACCAACTTTTAACCACTTGTCCAGTTATTAATTTATCCATTAACCTTATTATTTAAATAATTTATTTTATATCCACTTTGACTTATAGTACACTGATCTAAAAATTGAAGAAGACTTGAAATCTTGAAAATATTTGCAAGTAAATTTTATGTGTTAAAAGAAAATGGATCAACTTTGCAACACATTAATTAAAGGATTACTCATTCAAGATACAAATAAATAACAACATAATCAATGAACATAAGCACATAAACACAAACATTGATAAAGGAATTCACCCCTCTCTTGGGCTACATCTCCTGGTCTAGCTTCCAATGGATCATTGTTATTAATTTCTCAAAGTGATAAAAAACATATCTTACAATGCTCAAAATGACCAACAGACTGCTCCAATGGCTTCAGAACGTCCAAAAACCCCTAGCTGGGCTTTTTCATCACCTCGTTTGGCCAAAAAACGAAGAAGTTAGGCCTCCTGGAAGTCCCCCCCTTCAAGCTTGTTGTCTCTGCATCTACAAAACGCACCCTTGTTTCATGAACCTAGCACACACACAATTTAAATCCCGAAAACCCAACACCGGGCATAACCGCGCCAATGGTGCGAATTGTAGGACGATTATGGGCACGCCATCCCCTAACCGCCTAGCTCTCGGGCATATGGGGTCATAATATGACCACACACATTAAGAAATAGGGCTAACCGTGCCAACCGTATCAACTTCCCCGCACTCCTAGTTGTGGTCATATGTAGTTAGGCATATAGCCACAGGCTAAAACTTAACTGTTTCAAATCGTTTGAACCATATTTTAAAACCGCGTGCACACACTTATGTAATAAAGCTGTGGTTATATGTGAAATGGCACACGACTAAGGGCTGGGGCTAAGCCTCGGCCCGATCGCGGCCCAAACCACTCTACACATTCAAATTGAAATACAATTTGGATCATATACATAATAAGAAACGCACGGTGGTGCGCTGGTTGGAAGCTCCTTGCCAAGTCGTTTCCCCTGCTCGGAGGTTGTGGGGTCGACTCCTGCCAATGACAAACTTTTAAACCAAACAACAAGTGACACGTGGCGTGCACGGATTGGGCCACGTGTCAACATACCATTAGCCACCAAAAGAACACGTGTCAAACTCTCATATGCCAACTATCTACCAATCAAAATCTGCCATGTCATCACATGCCACATTAGCGTACGGTCGTACGGCCCTGCCACGTCAGCCTGTACGGACTGTACAGTCAGCGTCCTTCTTTTTGCCTGTTTGACATTCTGAACAGATTGTGATATCTCTCACTCCCAACGTTCGTTTGAGACAAAACGAGTTGCATTGGGTACACAACGATGAGGCCTACGTTCTCATTTGATTTGAAGAGATTCTGAGCACTTTGAATTTTTGAGCAAAATTTGATCCCCTGATCACACCTCCCCATTGGGAAGCTTTTGGACCTCCAAAAGACTATTTTCAGTCTATGTGAAGATGAGGGTATAGTTCCCTCACCCTTCCAACCTCAATCCACTTGTCTTTGCTTGGATTTGTCCCTTTAAGACCAACTCGAAGATACTCCACATTTCCTCATTTTGAAGTTCGCATTCTCCTATCAAGGATGGTGTCTTAATGCAGTTCTGTAAGATACTCTGGGGAAAAATCATCTATAGAAGGAATCTGAACATGCTCTCCTTGATCATCAATCAATAGAGGCTCATACAATTTCAAATTCTCAACATTAACAACTGCATACATCTGCATATAAGGAGGCAAATCTAAACGAAAGGCATTATTACCAATCTTGTCGATAATTTTGAAAGGACCATATCAAATCGGTTTCAACTTTTTACCTTCTCCTTTAAGTCTCTCCTTACTGATGTAAATCCAACCTTCATCTCCAACTTGGAAACTACTATTAACACGATGCTTGTCATGTCTCGTCTTGTACTTGGCCTGACTCTTTTCCAACTGCTCTTGCACCACCTGATGTATCGATTGAATTTGTTCAATGAACTTTTCTGCCCTATCAATGTCATATTGACCATCGATATCAATATCCTTCCCAAAGATAAAATCTAAAGGATATTTGGGCAAATAGCCAAAACATGCTTCAAATGGTGACGTTTGAGTCGAAGAGTGCTTAGCTCGATTGTAAGCATGCTGAATGTAGTGTAAATGCTCATCCCAAAATTTAGGATGCTTGCTGCAATAAGCACGAAGAAGATGCACCACTGTTCGATTTACCACCTCTGTCTAACCATCTGTTTGCGGATGAAAAGTTGTGCTCTTTTTAAGTTTGGTGTCCATGAGTGCCCATAAACTCGACCAAAAACTTCCAACAAATCGAGAATCCCGATCAGAAATAATGGACTTAGGAAATCCAAAATGCACCCAAACAT
>ML776765.1:730456-756612 GCA_009831015.1 Picea engelmannii
CTCCAAGGGTGCCACTCGCCAACTGAACTGATTGGTAGATCTCTATAACCCCTGGAGTCAACACTCCGCCAGGTGAGCTAGTAGGAGACTAAGGGCTCTAAGGAATAAGGCCCCTGCCTTATTGCGCGCCCCTTAGAATCATCATGAGCGACTGTCGCAGTTGGCCCTCACGGCATTGTGGGTCCTCTCGAACTAGGTAATCGTTAACCTACAGCTCGAGCCACGGCGAGAGTGCTAGCAGGCGGTGGCAGGGCTGCTGTCCACCCCTCTCCCTCAACCTCTCTACAATTGTGTGTGGCCCCTTTACTCCATATGTGAGTCAAGTCGGAAAGCTATCGTCAGCCTGCATCACCAATAATCATGTCAGAATGTCAATATCAAATCATTAATCAAATGAAACATCATAATAAACATATCAACCGAAAAGCGCACTCCCTGACTCAGTCCGGAGTCCAAGGGGTTCTTCCGATGCCTCTGCATCCTCAAGGTCAAAAACCCTGCACACTCAATCCAAATGAGTCAATAGCACCTGTCTACATCAAATAGTGACACATCATGTCATTTGTCAATCACATCATAATCAAATATCATAGGTCTATCATAAAAAAGGGTCCAAATCACTTGCAAGCAAGTGTCCTCAAATAATAAGGGTTCTCAGTGCGCTAGAGCGGGATGTTACAGCTTCCTCCTTGAAGGATGAGAACTTGGCTTCACAAGTTGACCTTCTCCTCTTGTGAGTTTCAACCTTGTGAGCATCAGAAACAAAACACTTGCAAAATAATCAAGTCTTCAAAAACTAGTGCTCTGATACCAACTTGATCTAAAAATTGAAGAAGACTTGAAATCTTGAAAATATTTGCAAGTAACTTTTATGTGTTAAAAGAAAATGGATCAACTTTGCAACAGATTAATTAAAGGATTACTCATTCAAGATACAAATAAACAGTAGAATAATCAATGAACATAAGCACATAAACACAACAATTGATAAAGGAGTTCACCCCTCTCTTGGGCTACATCTCCTGGTCCAGCTTCCAATGGATCATCATTATTAATTGCTCAAAGTGCTAAAAAACATGCCTTAAAATGCTCAAAATGACCAACAGACTGCTCCAATGGCTTCAGAGCATCCAAAAACCCCTAACTGGGCTTTTTCGGCACCTCGTTTGGCCAAAAAATGAAGAAGTTAGGCCTCCTGGAAGTCCCCCCCTTCAAGCTTGTTGTCTCTGCATCTACAAAACGCACCCTTGTTTCATGAACCTAGTACACATGCAATTTAAAGCGTGAAAACCTAGCACTGGGCATAATCACGCCAACGGTGTGAACTGTAGGATGGTTATGGGTGTGCCAGCCCCTAAACGCCTAGCTCTCGGGCATATGGGGTCATAATATGACCACACGCATTAAGAAAAAGGGCTAACCGTGCCAACCGTATCAACTTCCCTGCGCTCCTGGTTGTGGTCATATGTAGTTAGGAATATAGCCACAGGCTAAAAATTAACCATTTCAAATCGTTTGAACCATATTTTAAAACCGCGTGCGCGCACTTATGTAATAAAGCTGTGGTTATATGTGAAATGGCGCGTGACCAAGGGCTGGGGCTAAGTCCCGGCCTGGTCGCGGCCCAAACCACTCTACACATTCAAATTGAAATACAATTCAGATCATATACATAATAAGCAATGCATGGTGGCACGTTGGTTGGCATCTCCTTGCCAAGTCGTTTCCCCCGCCCGGAGGTCGCGGGGTTGACTCCTGCCAATGACAAACTTTTAAACCAAACAACAAGTGACACGTGGTGTGCACGGATTGGGCCACGTGTCAACATACCATTAGCCACCAAAAGAACACGTGTCAAACTCTCATATGACAACTGTCTGTCAATCAAAATCTGCCATGTCATCACATGCCACATCAGCGTACAGTCGTATGACCCTACCACGTCAGCCTGTACGGACTGTACAATCAGCGTCCTTTTTTTTGCTTGTTTGACATTCCGAACAGATTGCGATATATCTCTCTCCCGACATCCATTTGAGACGAAACGAGTTGCGTTGGGTCCGCAACGACGAGGCCTACACTCTCGTTCGATTTGAAGAGATTCCGAGCACTTTGAATTTTTGAGCAAATTTTGATCCCCTGATCATACACTCATCACTTCATTTTACCTCAAGGGGTTACCTTCTAACCATCTTAAACCACTTTCCTTATTTTAGGGCTAACCCATTTCTAACCACTTGTCAACTTAGTAATTTCTCCATTAATTTTATTATTTAAATAATTTATTTTGTATTTAATTTGAATTATAGTACACTCATCACTTCACTTTATTATTTACCTTCTAAAAAACTCTTAAACCACTTTGACTACTTTGACCTTTTGGGGCTTCTAGATGATTCACGAGGGTTCTCCAAATTCCTAAGTCCATAACTCTTAAATCGTGAGGAGTTATGTGATGTTCAACATACCACCATAAATGGCATGAAATGTACTATCCATCTATAATATTCTTACCTACAAATATATCAAAACTCATACCATTATACATCAAACAAACTTGGGTCCATTACCCAAACCTGGGTTCTCCAACTTCACATGGCCATATCTCTCTAACCATGACGAGTTATGTTATGTTTCACATATGACCGAAAATGACATGACATGTACTACCCATATAGAATAGTATTACCTTCAAATATATTAAAACTCATACCATTTTACATCAAACAAACTTGGGTCCATTACCCAAACCTTTGTGCTATCAGAATTTTCTACCTAACTTTCTCCAAGGGTTGACATCAATAACTAAGGGTTGAAATGAATCTACAATATCAATATCCAATGGTTGAAATCAATGAAAACCAAAAATCCATACCAATTGTCTATCAACCTAAGACAACTATATGACAATCTCCCCCTTTGGCATTGATGGAAACACCAACATTTATGGCAACACTTAGTCATGATAAAATTCATGCTTATACTCCTCATCAATGTTTCTATCTCTCCCCCTTTGACATCAATGGAAAAGGGTATCTCCTGTTGGGGTTGTTTCTCCTGACTGAACTCTCCTTGGGTTGATCCCCCTGTCTACATGCCTCTATTCTCTCTCTCCGATCATTTCTATCTTGCATATGATAAATATCTCCCCCTTTGTTATCTATGCAAAGGTATCTTTCCATTGGGGGTTTCTCCCCCTAACTGAATTTTCCTTGGGGATATTCCCCTTGACTGAGCTCTTCCTCAAACTGATCTCCTAACCTGAACTGTCCTCTTTATGGTGCTTCCTCATGTAAATTTAAGACATATAAGATAAGTATTCAAAAGCATTCATTTTGGAGTAGAAATTACTCTGAGTCTCTGATGAAGATACTCAAAGGCTTCCCATGGAAGCGGTTTTGTAAAGATGTCTGCCACTTATTATTTTGTTCCCACATATTCAAATATGATGTTCTTCTCTGCAACCTATTCTCATAGAAAGTGATACTTGATTGGAATGTGCTTCATTTTGGAGTGCAATACCAGGTTCTTTGATATACTGATGGTGCCTTGTATTATCACAATAGATTGGAATGGGCTCATCATACTCAACCTGTATATCTGTCAGAGTTTGTCTCATCCATAGAACCTGTGTACAACATGTTGTTGCTGCAATATACTCTGCCTCAGATGTATATAAAGATACTCATGATTTTTTATTGCTTAGCCATGATACTAAACACTCACCCAAGTAGAACGTTGCTCCACTGGTGCTTCGTCAGTCATCAATGAAACCTTCTCAATATGCATCTATGTAGGCAATAAGTGATAGCTCCTTTCCTTTTGGATACCATAATCCAAACTCTTTTGTTCCTTTGAGATATATGAAAATCATCTTCACTGCTAATACATGTGATTCCTTTGGTGCTGCTTGAAATCATGCTACCTGTCCAACTGCCTTCATTACATATGGTCTGGATGCTGTCACATATAGTAAGCTACCAATCATTGACCTGTATTGCCTCTGATCTATAGACTTTGAATCATCATCTTTTCTCAACTTGCAACTAGTTTGCATAGGAGTGGTAACTAGTTTGCAATCTTCCATTCCAAACTTGTTTATCATTTCTCTAATATACTTAGTTTGAGAAATAAAAATTCCTTGGTCGCTTTGACATATCTGAAGACTCAGAAAGAAGGATAGTTCTCCAAGTAATGACATTTCAAATTCATTGTGCATATCCTTTGCAAATTTATGTCCTAACCTATCATTAGTACTTCCAAAAACAATATCATCAATATAAATTTCAATTAATAAAATACTATCTTGAGTTACCTTGATGTAGAGGTTGTTGTATGCGCTTCCTTTCCATAGTTCATATGGTGTTTTGTCATTGTTGTTTCTGATCATTACTCTGTTTTGAATGTGAACTGTTGTATGCACTACATGTATCCAAAACATATATGTCAATTTGAAATCCATTAGCATTGTTCGAACCATTTTCTATGTAATTATCATCCATTATGATAATGTTCCTTTGTCTCCGAACCACTCTCTGAACCAATATATGAATCCATGCTCTTGTCCACTTTCATATATTTGTCCAAAACTACTAAGTATTCTTACAAATCCATCTTTGTCCATACTTTCCAAGACTCTACTTGCACAATTGTCCATAATGATGTCCCATTTATCACTATACTATCATGAAGTCTTGATTAATCTATCAAGCTATACTTTTTCTAACTGACTTCTCTGGATCTATCTTCTCAAACTCTGCAAGCTGCTCGAAGGATGGTTCTTTGGTCTTTCACAGCTATCGCATAGAATCCCCATGTCTAATATTCATATTACCTGTGAGTCTCTAAGCTGGATGGCTCAGAACAATTACTTCTCTGATGTGTATTCAACATCATCATCATTGGTAGATTCATCATCTCTCTGAGCTCTGACTTCCTTCTTTTTGTCTATGGATTCATATTTCACTACAATACCTGAAACTAAAATATCTTGAACCTATTCCTTATTTACTTGTCCTTCTTTTCTTTCATTTATTTTCCAAACCTTTTTATATCTAAATCCTTCTTTTCTCTGTAGATTTTTCTTCATCTGGTTTTATTTCCAATCTTGCGATCTCTGGTACATGGTCTTTTTTCACCTATCCTTCTTGTTTTCTTATCCATATTTTCTTATATCTGATATCAATGTTCTCTTTCATGTAAGTATTGATCATGCTTCTGCAATCACGAGCTATGTTTCCATAGTTATGACATTTGTAACATTCAATGTTACATGAGGCCACATAGACATTTCTTTCTTGAACATTTATTTTATAATCGTTTCAATCTGCAACCTTATGTCTAAAGTTAGTACAATAAAAACAATGACCATAAAATAAATTTGCATACCTGGGAGTGAATGATCTTCTTTGTGGTGTAGTCCTTCTGAATTTCTGCCTTGACTAATCATGATCATGATTGGAGCTTCTTTGTGGCTTGAACATGGATGGTCTTCTTGAAGATGTATCTTTATTAGTTTTCTTAGATTTTGGTTGACCATGATTCATTCCTTCGAGTACTTCTGCATAACTCTTTCTATTTTCTTCATTCTTCTTTTCTAGAAACGTAGAGTGCTTCTCTTCATTCTCTACAATTGATGTGGATGTTTTTGTCTCTTCAAGAAGACCATCCATGTTCAAGCCACTTCTATTTTCTTCATTTTTCTTTTCTAGAAATGTAGAGTGCTTCTCTTCATTCTCTACAACTGATGTGGATGTTTCTGTCTTTTCAACTTTCTTGTTGAGCTTGACGATTTTGACTCTTAGTGTGACAAATTATTCTTCAAGATTCTCAACCTCTTCTTCTTTCTTCATTATCTGAGACTTCATGACCTCTTCTGTTCTCTTTGATTCTTCAAGTTGGATTTTCAATGTAATTATTTCTTCTTCCAGTCTTCTCTCTTCTTGACCAAACTCTTCCTCAAGTTGGTTTAAGTCATTGATTCTTTCCTTGAGATGATCCATCAATATATTTTCTCTCTTTTCTTCTTCGTCCTTTTGTGCTGCTATGTTGGCTTCTAAACATTTCTTTTGATATTCTAGATTTTCTTCAATTCTTCTGGCCTCTTGTAGTTGAGCTCTTAAATTCTTGATGACCTTTTGATCTTTTTCGAAACCTTGAACACTTTCCTTTTGCTTCATCATTTATTTCTTGGATGAATTATTTTATTCTCTTTCTTTCTTTAGATATTCAATTTCACTGATCAATTTTTCTCTATAATCAACTTCTGCTTCTTCATACTCTTCCTCTTCTAAATCTGTCTGACATGATGAGCATATTTCTTCTTGTTCTGTATCTGCATCTTCTTTGGAATTTTCTGAATCTACGATGAGTGAAGAATATGTCATGTAACTTATCCCAAAGTTCTTTGGTTGATGAAAATTTACCAACCTTTTCTCTTATCGGATTAGTTAATCCTTCCCAGATGAAATCCATTGCTATTTTGTTATTCTTCTTCAATTCCTTCTTGGTCACAGTCTTTTCCCTTTTTGAACTATCATATACTGTAAAAACTGATAGCCAAATATAATGTCCTTGTTCCTGTAAAAATACTTTCGTCCTTATGCTCCACATATCATACTTAAAACCATTCTGACCATTAAACATTGGTACTCCATTCTCAGAATAATCCATGATCTCCTTCCAGTGGTTAAACTGTTTCCTAAATAAACCCACTATGATACCAATTGTTGGATTACTAAGAGGGGGTGTGAATCTCTAATAGAGAAATTTAATCCTTTTTAACCATATAATCCAAGTGTTATATCAATGTAGATTTTTCATCCAATAACTACAGATTAAATAAGCAATGAACAAATGAACAATCATACACATACACAGTACACCAATGTTTTACGTGGAAACCCAAAGTGGGAGAAAACCACGAAATTATTTTTCTTATATGTCTTGAAGAATTACATTCATTGGAAGCACCAACTTCCTTTGTTTTCCAGTTGCAACTGGAAGCGGGATCCAACCCCCCAAATTCTCAGGCTAGAAATTGAGGGAAGCTTCAACTCCTCAATTCTCTGGCTACAACCAAAAGGAGACTACAACCCCCTATGATCTCCGACTACAACCGGAAGTTGGCTACAACCACCTGTCCTTTCCCCATCCAATTGCCCTGACATATAATTAGAATGATGGAACCACTTTCACACTATCACTATGAAATATACTGCTGTAAACTTGTACCAATCAACCTATAATCAACCTGTACCATAAATAAGTGCATCAACCATGCACCAATATATATAAAACCTATACCATAAACAAGTGCATCAACCATGCACCAAACTTGTACAAAACCTGTACCATGAACAAGTGCATCAACCATGCACCAAACTTGTACAAATAACATGTCACAACAACTTGTCCAAACAACCTATCACAACAACCTGTCTCATCAATATTATAAACCAAATCAGATCTACTCACCAAGATCAAACACCAAGAAAAATATCAAATATGTACATCAACCAACCATAACACAACAACTCATAATCATCACCAAGATAAATATGTGCTTCTAATAATATACCAATACAAGTATGCTACATCATCCATAAACCATGTGCCAACAATACTACTAACAAGTGGCTCCAACCATGTACGAAGTATGTACCAATCATGTATAAACTACTCATCAACTATGACTCATCAAGATGTACCAACATCATCAACTATACACCTCATGTATGTTCCAATTCATCAACTACTTGTCTCAACCATGTACACAACATGTACCTCAACCAAAACCCCTCATCGATGTCTTCATCCAAATATGATTTGTAACTCTGTAATATACCTGGTGTATATGATTACATACCTGCAAACCTTCCTTAACTTTAACAACAAGAGACTAGCATTTTCATCAAACTTTACTTTAGTCTCACATGACTAGTTTTGGATTAGTCAATAACCCTAACTTGAAATAATCATAACTATGTACCTGTAATGAATAAAAATTTGAAAATAGTACACAATGTTCTTCAATGTGTTTTATGCGATTCCTCCATGTGTCACTACTTGGAACCTCTTAGAAAAAAATTTATAGCAAAAATAGCATACCTTGTTGAATTATGGCTTATTCTAGAGAGCGAACTTGTAGAGCATGAACCACACATAATTTTTGTTGTATGAATCTGAAAATTTTACATAGAATACTACAGAATCTATTCTAACTAACACTTTTGTATTACTTAATTTGGATCTGTTATGAAGAAGTTATGACGTTTTTACCCGAAACACCTGTTTTAGACTAGTTTCAAGACTAGCCACAAACTCTATTTTCCACAGAGTGTAACACCAAAACTGCAATAAACCACAAGCTTAAATTCATACCACAACTACTAGGATATGTTTTCTCAATGGCCTATCAATTTCACGGTCTGAATCATTCTAGAAAAAATATTATTGCGAAAATGGTGAGATGACCTGTAAATAACATACCTTAGAAAGCATCATCAAAAGAATTTATCCTCCCTTGAATTTCAACCTTCCTTACTTCACATTCTCTCTGAAATTCGTCTTAGATATCCTTTGGTTAGCTCAGTCACCTGTAGATATTCAATATTCTCAAGTGTGATTTCAAATGAGAGAGTCTTTCCTCTTATTTATATTTTCATGTAGCTTCCTCAAGGGGTTACCTTTTAACCATCTTAACACACTTTCCTTATTTTAGGGTTAACCAACTTCTAACCACTTCTCCAATTAGTAATTTATCCATTAAATTTATTATTTAAATAATTTATTTTTTATCCACTTTGAATTATAGTACAGTCATCACTTCACTTTAACTCAAGGGGTTACCTTCTAACCATCTTAAACCACTTTCCTTATTTTAGGGCTAACCCACTTCTAACCACTTGTCAACTTAGTAATTTCTCCATTAATTTTATTATTTAAATAATTTATTTTGTATTTAATTTGAATTATAGTACACTCATCACTTCACTTTATTATTTACCTTCTAAAAATCTCTTAAACCACTTTGAATACTTTGACATTTTGGGGCTTCTAGATGACTCATGAGGGTTCTCCAAATTTGTAAGGCCATAACTTTGAAATCATGAGGAGTTATGTGATGTTCCACATACCACTAGAAATGGCATGAAATGTACTATCCATATAGATTAGCATTACCTACAAATATATCAAAACGCATACCATTATACATCAAACAAACATGGGTCCATTACCCAAACCTGGGTTCTCCAACTTCACATTGCCATAACTCTCTAACCGTGACAAGTTATGTGATGTTCCACATACCACCGGAAATGGAATGACATGTAATACCCATATAGAATAATATTACCTTAAAATATATTAAAACTCATACCATTATACATCAAACAAACTTTGTTCCATTACCCAAACCTTTGTGCTACCGGAATTTTCTACAAGACTTTCTCCAAGGGTTGACATCAATCACTAAGGGTTGAAATCAATCTATAATATCACTCTCCAATGGTTGACATAAATGAAAACCAACAATCCATACCAACTACCCATCAACCTAAGACAATTTTCTGACATTTCACACATGTCCATGTCATCGCAATGTGATGAACATTTCCTCAAGTTGAGATGTGACATACATATCCTGACGTCGCAATGTGACAAAAATTTCAAATCGTCACAATGTGTTGAACATATTATCATTGAAATATACCAAACATAGTATCTTCAAAATGTGACGAACATACCCCTATCATTCTTATGTTACAAACATAAACAAATGTCGCAATGTGATGAACATAGCCCTGCCATCATAATGTGAAGAACATATCTTCATGTTGCAATGTGATGCACATATCATGACGTTTCATTGTGACATGCATTTCCAAATGTCACAATGGTATATACAACAAACTATTTTTTCAATGTGATGCACAAAACCCAATGTGGAAATGTGACAAACATAGACCAATATTGCAATGAGACAAACATTTCTTGATGTCGTAATGTGATGAATATAACCCAATTTTGGATTGTGAAAAACCTATTCCAACACCATAATGCACCATAATGTTACAACAAAAAACACTTCGTCATAATTTTATGACTATAACTTTACTATGTGATGTGACGGACACAAGATTTTGTCACATTGTGATGAACAAAACATGATCAACATTGCAATGTAGTAGTGCCATAATAAACTATGGTTAAACACAATCAACATGACCCACCATAGTCAAATCGACATGGGAAACAAAGGTTACCTATGGACATGGTCAGCCATAATAAACCCCGGTGAACCATGGTCATGGTCAACCATAGTTAACCACGATGAAGGATAACTACGATCAACCATATGTTATGAGAAATATTACCCTACAGACAGGTTAAGCTCCCCTTTGGACCAAGATGCCTTCTTTGGTCCAAAGACAACATAAAACAAATGGTTGCTACTTTCCTTATAGATCTAGTTCATAACCAATCGAAATGAGAAAGAGAAATAATGTGTCATATCTTGTTTCAAAGTTTTTCCTCACTGCTCCAAGATTAAGGATTGATCTCCAAGCTCGTTAGTGTGAGTCAGGACCTGCAATGAACAACAAAGATATCCTTTCTCCTACTTTATGTGGTTAGATAAAACATATCTATCTATACCCAATTTGACTTAATCATAAACATTACAATAAAAAATCATAATGAAAGGAATAGACCAAGTTGATATTAAATGGAAAGCCAAAATAAGGCACTTACAAATCAAGTTGATTCCACCACAATCTTCTCCAAGCTCTCCTCGTCCAACCCTTGCATGAAAGTATTGAGATCAAAATTATGATGCTTTGATGGATTCCTCTCTCTCAGGATCAAAGGCTTGACACCTAAAATCTCCCCCCTTCACCATGGAAATTCCCTCATTATATAGGATTTGGAGGCTTAACCACCATGGAGAAGATCACTCACTAGATCCACTAAATTGGGATCTACAATGCTTTTAGGGAGAAAATATATCTCAAGGATTTTTGGGATAAAATATCTCTCAAGTATTTTAAGGAGGAAATATCTCTCAAGATCCATCAAATTAGGATATTGGTTTGAGAAAATCTCTCAACCATCCATGGGGTTCTCAAATTCTCCTTGAGATTAGGAAACTAAATGTGAGGTGGATTCTCACACTAAATTAATTTCCTTTTTATGAATAATAATAAATAATTCATACGCACATAGTATTTTGACCTTCATATGATATATTTCTCCTCCACATTGACTAGGGATTGTGAAAAATGTTCTTTCATAGTGTCAAGGTGTTGTGACACTTAGTAAAGTGCATGTGACACTTAGTAAGGTGCATACATATATATATGAAACTTGCGACACTTAGGCGTAAATAGGTGTGACATTGAAGTGTGACATTTTGGTGTGTAACAGATGCCCCCTAATGTGTGAGGTTAGAAGAGAAACTGATGGTTGAAAAAATTTACAAATTCTTCAATTCAAGGGTGTTAGAGTAGGAGAACCTAACAAAAGCTGCAAAAAACCATCAAACAATATAAAGATATGGTTTCTTTCCTAAGGAAGTCATATCTATGAACGGAATATGAGTTGACTAAAAGCATGGATGTCGACCAATACATTGTAGATACATGAGAATACAAACTAATGATATGTCCACCAAAGATACAATGTGGATCCATACCTCCATGACATGAACTGATAACAACCACACAAAATACATAGTGGAGCTACAAGATGACAAAACATAGCCACAAATCAATACAATGTAGATGTATGTGACAATATATGTATCGATAATATATCTATCATGGAGATTGTACTGGAATATTTTACATTCTCAAATGATCTCCATCACATCCTAGGAAAATCACATAATAGAATGATCACCAAACCTAGGGTCTTTGTCCCGATCCTGAAATGATACAATTCAAGCCATGCAAATAGATGATTTGATGTCGACTATGGTAGAAACCACTTGATTACTGGTCATTGAGTTATACAATTAACAAGTGTGAGGTAAATCACCAATGATGACAATGAAATGGAAACTGCATAGATGTATGGAAATCGAATATGAATGGAAGGGTAGACACCATCATTTATTCCTTGAAACCTTCTGCCTTCTGCCCACCACTTACTCAATATTTTTCTATTCTTTCTTTTATTGTTAAAATCTTGCACCCAGACAGTGTTAATGAATACATCTGGCCTATAGAACTTGTACTACTTATCTATTTCCACAGGTTGGAAAGATGATATGGTTCTTCCTTAGTCATTTAATATGGTTCTAGCATCTATATCCTAAGGTACCTTTAGTACATTCTAGTGAACGTGAATAAATGAGCTGAGGTCAAACATTCATGGAATCATCTGATTAGAGGTCAATGGTGTAAATCTATTGTCAAAAGTGGGGAGGCCTACCATTGAGGCATGCAGGTTCCAAGGTACTAATTGGTTTCTATGTCTAATTCCTGGATAATTTTTCGAAGTCGATAGGAATAGAACCGCTGAAGGAGGGATATTAAGTATCCCCCATCATCAAAATGAAACTGACATAGGCAAGTGATGTGAGATGGTGGATTAAATGAGTATGGAATGACATAGAAATGGAAACTGGTAATAATTCATATGGTTGGTTTGGAATGAAACTTACCTTGAATGTGTGAGGCATGACAAATGACTTGGCAACATTGACTCAACGAGTACCAATAACATAATGTGACGCCAATAAGAGAACTCTTTGACTGGAACAAAAATGTATAACGAAACATGAAATTTGTACAATTCAGAGACAATAATATTACCCAACTATAAGATGAGATTAAAATAGGTTCCATGTTCAAGGGTGACACAAATAACTGCCATAATGGATTCCAAAAAACATGACCTACTTCTTTCAATTTTCCTCCATCATTATGGGTGAGTATCTCTTTGTTTTTTAACGAACTTGAGGAGGATTAAATATGCATGGTATATCTCATATTCAATGAGTCCCCTGACATATGTTTAACAAACCTGAAGAAGGAGGGGTTTGGTCTTGTATGGGTCCTGGAGATTGGACTCACATAGGTCCCTTAATGCATAATTTTACAAGACAAAAGAAGGTAAAATTGGTGGCTTTTCACGTTTAGAGAGTCTGAAAAGAACTTAAAGAAAACTCCATGGGTGACATTTTCATAATTTTAGTCTCCCAAGCCTAAAAAAAGTGTAAAAAAATACAAGGGATAACTGTTCTAGTCATGCTTGAACAAAGTATTCATTTTTCGTAATTAGTCTCATGAGGCCAAAAAGGAGATAAAATACCATTTGAAAGATGCTCTTTAAAAAATTTTAACGAGTGTGAAAGGAAATAAGTTCACTCGACAACCTTTTCATGTCTAGGGAGTTTGAAAAGAGATTAAAGGAGACTCCAAAGGTTTCCTTTTTCACATAGCTTTTACGAGTCTAAAAAACAGATAAATGTATACTCAACAACCTATTCTCATGTATTAACGAGCATGAGAAAGAAAAATACTAAGATCAATAACCTATTCTCATGTATTTGCAAGCATGAGAAAAAACTACTATGTTACGATGGGAATGACCCCCAAGCGAGGATCACTCCTAGCAACGTGTCGCTCTAGAGTTATTTTTCCCTCAACTTGTTTGGTAGAAGCTAGTGGCTTCACTCCAACATGATGTCCAGAGGCTTGAGAATTCCCCCCCAAGAGCCATTTTCTTCGTCGACTCTTCTTCTTTCGTCGTTTAGGCATATGGCTATTAATAGGAATATTTTCACCAGGCGAAGGAAAATAAGGTTCAAGTATTCAATCCAAGGGGAGACTCAATTCGAATGGAGGGGGGTCTGTTTCATTTTTTAACGATATTGACAGAGACAATAAAATATGATCATGGAGACCAGATAATACCAAAGAATCAAGTGATTCTATGCATTGTTGCACCTGAGTCGAAATCATATTTAACGTGGTAACCTGCGGGGTGTCAGGAGGAGGTAAAGGAAAAATTCCCATGGGAGAAGAATCCTTAAGGATACCTACTCCTACACTCTCATACCCAATAATGGAACCTAGAAAAGGGACATTATGGGTTGCATAATTGTGGAGATATGGAGTGCAATAGTCAAGTTGGTCAACAATGACAATTTTCCCTTGATGGGGAAATTGTAAAATATGAACCACTGAAGATGCGATGACAGTCATCGCATGGAACCAACTACGACCAAATAAAAAATTATAATCTAGGGGTGCTTCAACCACTTCGATATGGACTGAAATAGTTTTACCCTTCAATGTCACATCGAAAGACTGCAAGAGTCTGTGAGGTTGGAAACCACGTCCATCAAACACTTTAAGGGTGGTAGGAGACTATTTAAGTTTAGGAGAACCAATGGATCTACAAAAAGACAAAGACATGACACATGTGGAGGATCCTTAATACAAAACAGTGTGATGGATGTTATTTCCACCAACTAAAATTTGAATTTGGAATGATAGGTGGTGTGAGAGCCTCTCCTTAAAATAGTACAGATTGAACGAAATTAGATTTGATTACTCTGGATCCATATCTCTAATGGTCGACAACAGGGTTCTACGTTGACTTGGAATGTTCTGTATAACTTTGAGGGATGACATAACACAAGGTGATTGCACAAAATATTCAATAATATTGTAGTTTTGGATGGCATGAGCACTTGTATTAAAGGTCTCTTTTTGAATTGTGCCCTTCGGGGGGTGCAACGTTGCATCATAAATTGGCTTCTCAATATGAAGAGGGGTGGAAGATGGAGGAGGAGTGGAAGTGGAAGGATGATTGATAGCCTTTTCATTGGAATGATTAGCTATAAGAGTGTCACAATTATTTTCTTGGGTCATTAAATTAACTACCTCCTTACAAATAAATACCCGAGGGATGCTCAAGGAAGCATCCCCATGAAAAGAATGACATATGTTCCCCCTTGTGGAGAGGTAGGATTTTGTGCAACCAAATGTTGCTTCTAAACTAGGAAAGGGTCAGTTAACCCTGCGGGTAGGGAGGTACCTTTCAAAAAGTTATTGACATCCTCTCGATGAGGAAAATATTTCGTGTAGTTTTCCTCCGTACAAATCATGCAAGGAAACTTATCTTTCTTATTCAGTTGAGTATCAACAATCTTTGTATTATCCTGCTAGTTTGAAAATTTCTTGGATTTACCCTTGTTATTCTTATTACCTTTGGTTTGTTGAGATGAAGTGGATTGGACCACATTCACCTTGGAGGTTTGAGCAGGAGCAGAAGTAGTTTTGGTGTTCGAAATGGAAGCTAGTTCCAGAGGAGGTCCTGTCATATCATTCGATGGACAAGGATAATGGGGGATGAAATAATAAAGTGTGCTATATTGGGAATATACCAAGTCCAAATATTGAGCATGACTCAAAGATTTCTACTCAATAGCAACACCTCCCATAGAAACATCTTTGGCGATGGGTGGCAAGAACGACTTTGTAAACTAATATGTGAGGAGTTGGTCTAGAATTGGAGCTTTAATCAACCATCTTCGTCGTCTCCACTCATGAATATGATCATATATGTGGGTGTAAGAGGATTGTTGGAGTGAGGTAAAAATCTATGTACCAGTCTCAAAAGCTCTGTACTAGTCTCATACCACATATGCAACTAGAAATGCATCAAAAAATACATGGAAAGAGAGTTAAATTCGACAAAGGAGTTACATGACAACTCAATATACCATTTGGTTGTTGCATTTGTAAGTGTTCTTTGAAAAATTCTCAGATGAGTGGAGTTGTGTAACATACCCAACCACCCATAGGTCAAGTATGCTACCTACAAGCCCACCCTTGGACTTGTTTCTCTTACAGATACCTTCTTTAGTCATTAAGGATGAATAAGATAACATATTTAAAAACATGCACAACAATATCCAACAAGCATGCATAATCTAAATATTACGTTAAACAATAATTAAATATACACAGTGGAAATACATTCATACACATGTAGATGATAATTAAATTACACAGTAGAAATACATTCATACACAGATAGGGATATCACGATAGAGAGCACTTATATTTATGAAATATGACACCGATTGGATGCAGACCAAGGACGTTCCACCCAATCATAGACACCACTTCTCCAAATCTCAACAACAGTGTCACCCCTGAGCCAAGGCTAAGAATACACAAGGACAGTTCTAGAGTGTACTTGGGTTCCCAAACCATTCATCTCTCAAGATCTCGCAGGTTTCCCGACACCCACAACAATCCAAGTACCCATCTCTCTTCTACCCATCCTGTACCACCTGAGAGAATGGACCTCCACCCTTCTCTGCGATGCAGTCCCTTAGGCATTCCTTCTCCTTCCTGTTAAAGCTTCCATCACAGTTTGTCTAGAATCTTATGTTGGAACTCTCAGGACTCACAGTTGTGGGAAAAACAGGGCACATGCCAATACATTTCAGGCATGCATTCCCTAGGTCACAGCTGTATCACACCATCTGCCACTATATCCAACTATCATGTGGTTAATTCTTCAACAAATATGTTTCCTTTCACTTTTCCAACCAAGACGCAGGTGAGGATGGGTCGATGAATGGGTCAGGGAGTGCGTGCATGGGAGTGTGTGAGGGAAGAATGAGTGAGTAAATGGGAAATCAATGACCAAGTCATCAGTCCAACCCACCCATCAAACCAGAGGCAATTTTAAGTAACCTCGTGGGGAAAACAAGAACCTCCTAGCCTTCCCCAAGAATTTCACGTAACCGATCCCCTCCCTTAGAAAAAAAGATTAATAAGAAAATAGGAATAAAACTTAGTCCCTCAAGCTCCCTCTTTTGTGGAATCATATCCCCCTATAACTCTATTCCTTGTCCATCTAATAGCCAATGATGTGTTTATTATTATTAATGATCAAAAAATTACATTTCTTGGGCATATTGTCCCTTCAATAATTATGTAGGCACTCTGGGCTCTCAGCATTGTAACAATACATTATTTAAAATGGGGGTTCAAAACCTGGGGTGTTACATCCCCTCCCCCTTATTTTGGTATTGTCCTTAATGCATATACAAAACATAGATCAAAATCTCAAATTTATTAAAAAGTTGTGGGTACTCTGCCCGCATGGCATCTTCATGCTCCCAGGTAGCTTCTTCAGGACCGTAGAAGGTCCACTAAATTTTTACCAATTCTATAACTTGATTCCAAAGAATTTTGACTTTTCTGTCCAATACCCACACTCGATGAACTTGAAAGTCTCCCTTCGTCTCTACCTGAATCAAATGTGAACCAATAACATGGTTAGGATCATGTACATATTTATTTAGTAAAGATACATGAAATACATTATGCACATTCATGGAAGAAGGCAATGCAATCATGTATGCAACTGGCCCTATTCTATCCAATATTTCAAATGGACCACAGAATCTGGATGCCAGCTTTGTACAACTACCCAATTTCAAAGAGTTATTCTTGGGATTCACTTTCAAAAGTACATTCTCCCCTACTTTAAATTCTCTAAATTTCTTGTTCTTGTTTGCATAAACTTTTTGTCTATCCCGAGATGCCTTTAAATTCTACTTAATCTTGACCACTTGGTATTCCATGTCTTTGAGAAACTCTGACCCAATTACCACCCTATCTGTTGGGTTGTCCCAACTCATTGGAGTATTGCATTTCCTACGATACAAGGCTTCAAATGGGCTCATTCTCAATGAAGCTTGATACCCATTGTAATATGAAAACTCACCCAAGTGTAAGTAATCTTCCCACTTATATGGCTTATCCATCACATACATTCTCATCATGTCTTCAATTATTCGATTGACCCTCTCTATTTTCCCATCTGTCTGGGGATGATATGTTGTGCTAAATTTTAGATTTGTTCCAAATCCTTTAAACAATACCCTATGGAAATTGGAGGTAAACTTCGTATCTCTGTTCGAGATGATTGTCCTAGGTATCCCATGCAACCTAACAATTTCCTTCATGAAAATATCTGCAATATTAGTTGTTGTATGTGTTGTCTTCATAGGCACAAAATGAGGAGCCTTTGTTAATTTTTCAACTACCACCATGATTGAATCGTGTTTCTTATTTGTTTTGGGTAATCTTGTGATGAAATCCATGGTGATCACTTCCCATTTCTTCTCTGGGATCGACAATGGTTGCAACAAACCCGTTGGGTGTCTATGATCAACCTTCACCTTCTGACATTCCATACATCGAGCGATGTAATCAACAACATCCTTCTTCATTCCTGGTCAAAAGAACTGGCTTCTTACTACTGTAATTGTTTTTTGGTAACCTGGATGTCCAGCATAAGGAACATCATACATTTCCTTCAGAACCAAATTCCTCAGTTCTCCAAAACTAGGAACATAGATTCTATTTTTATGCATGAGTAATCTATCTCCTTTATCTCGTACTCCTTTACTTTCTACTATACATTTCCTTGTTGTAAATTTTCCTTTACTTGTAGGTAATGCTGATCTGTAACAAGACCATATAAAATTCTTCTCTTCAAGTTTGACTGGTGCATACTAACAATAGTAGCATGCATGAGATGTACTCTTCTACTAAGTGCATCAACAACTTTATCCTCCTTTCCCTTGATATGCTTGATATCGAACTCATATTTACTTAAAAATTACAACCATCTTGTTTGTATGGCATTCAAGGTAGACTGTTCAAAAAGATACTTCAAGCCACTGTGGTATGTCCTTAATTTGAATTTCTTCCCCATGAGATAATGACTCCACATCCTCAAGGCATGAAAAATGGCAGCAAGTTCCAAGTCACGTGTAGCATAGTTCCTCTCATGCTCCTTAAGATTTATGGACTCATATCCAATGAAGTTTCCATTTTACGTGAGGAATCCCCCAAGTCCTTCCTTACAAGCAACTGTACATACCACAAAAATTTCATTTGGGTCAACAATATTTAATACAGGCGCACTAGTAATTAATTCCTTCAACAGATTAAAATTCTTTTCACACTTGAGTGTCCATTTAAATTTAGTCCCCTTCTTTTGTAAAGAAGTGATGGGATGAGCAATCTTAGAGAACCCTACTATGAAAATTCTGTAGTAGCCAGCTAATCTCATAAAATATCTGACGTCTGACACATTTCTGGGTGTTGGCTATCCTCTAATGGCTTCAACCTTCTCTGGATCTACTGCTATGCCCTGCTTTGAAATAATGTGTCCCAAGTAATGGATATGATTTTGATAAAAAGAACAATTACTCAACTTGGCATACAACTGATCTCCTCCCAGTACCCACAACACCAATCTCAAGTGATGTTCGTTCTCCTCTTCATACTTAGAATAAATAAGTATGTCATCCAAGAATACTATGACAAACTTGTCCAGATAATTTCTGAATATGCCATTCATTAAGCACATGGAGATAGTTGGTGCATTGGGCAGTCCAAACGACACCACTACAAATTTATAATGCCCATACCTAGTCCTAAAGGTCGTCTTATGAATGTATTCTTCCTTGATTCTTACCTGATGGAATCCTGCCCTCAGGTCAATCTTTGAAAATATCTTTGCTCCTCTTAGTTGATCAAAGAGGTCATCAATTCGGGGTAAAGGATACTTGTTCTTTATAGTGTACTTGTTCAACTATCGGAAGTCAATACACAGCCTCAAGGTTCCATCCTTCTTTTTGAAAAAAAGTACTGGTGCTACCCAAGGTGAAACACTTGGACATGTGTACCCTTTCTTCAACAATTCTTCCAACTGCATTTGTAATTCTTTTAATTCTGGTGTGCTCATTCTGTAAGGTGTTTTTGACACTGGGGCATCTCCTGGCACTAAATCAATTGAGAAATCTATCTCCCTTCTTGGTGGAAATCCAGGTATTTCTTGGAATACGTCTTCAAATTCCTATAGCACTAAGAAATATTCGAGGCTTGGCCTCTTTGTATCAACTGGATCCTCCATGTGAGCTATATACAGTTGACATCCTTTTCTAAAACATATTTTTAGCTGTAAGGCCAAAATCTCCCTTATAGAGATGGGTCTTGGAACTCCTTTCACAGTGCTCTGTTTTCCATCTCCATCAAGACATGTAAATGTCTTGTTATGACAATCTAGGACAACTTGATTCTTTTCCAACCAATCCATCCCAATAAAAACATCATAAGACCCCACTGGTATGATATTTAGATTAGTACTAGTATTCACGCCATTAAGACTTATGGAACAACCTCTAACCATATCATGGATTCTTCTTTTGGTTCCAGTGGCTAACTGAACCAAACTTGCTTTTCCAAGTTTACTTTTCTCCAAATGTAATCTATCCACTACCTTAGGATCAATGTAACAATGGCTTTCTCCTAAATTAATCAAAATAGAAATAGGCTAATTTATGATCTTACCTTCCACCTCGATCATATTGGACTGGTAATCTGCTTGTCGATCATTTAAAGTTTCATAGATTCTTCCCATATCTCTGACTTTTGTAGCCTCTTTGATGTTTTGCACAGTATTCACTCTATCCTTTCTATGTGGGAAAACCTTTTACATGTGATCTTGTTTGCATCCCCAACATTGGATTGGTGGTCTTCCCCTTTCTCCCAAGGAATCTTCCTTCTTGAATTCTTCTTTATTATACTGATATTGATGATCTCTATTTGGCTAATTCCTATTGAAGGGAGGCTTGAATCATTTCCTCCTCTGATCAGACTTCACATTCTTCTTGTCCTTCCAAGATTTCTATAGGGATTCTCTTCCATGGCCTTGCTCATACATGTATTTATCCTTCTTGATGGCCTTAGCCAAGGTCTTGGGTTCATCATACTTGATATTTTCCTTATAGAAGTTTGGCAATCCACCTAGGAATCTCTGTATTTTCACCTTCTCATCACCAATGAACCT
Source organism: Picea engelmannii (assembly GCA_009831015.1). Taxonomy (NCBI): domain Eukaryota; kingdom Viridiplantae; phylum Streptophyta; class Pinopsida; order Pinales; family Pinaceae; genus Picea; species Picea engelmannii. The sequence goes on from ML776765.1 coordinate 751,358, forward strand.
AGCATCCTTTAACAATCCAAAGAAATTCTTCTCATATTCTACCATAGTCATGCTTCCCAACCTGAGTTCAAAGAATTCCTGCATTTTTTTATCATAGAAATTCTCTTAGAGGTACTCCTTCTGGAAGTACTTCTTGAAATATTTCCAAGTGATTCTATTTTCATCAACATGCTCCACTTGCTTCATTTGGTCCCACCACATTGTAGCTTTCCTATGTAAATGGTAGGTGGAAATCCTAGCTTCTAGGTATGATGAATAGTCATGCAGCTGAAAATATATTTGGAGCCCAAGAAAACATGCTTCGACATCATCTTCCCTTTCTCTTTCACCATAGAAGGAAGGTGGCTTGAGCTTCCTCAACTCTTCTTGCAAACAATATACCTCTTGTTTCCTTCTCTAGTGTCTGAAAAAAGATACTTCTGGACTTCTTACGGTATCATCCGATGCATACAAATTTATTCCTGAGTAAGGAGGTGAGTGGCGTCCATGAGCTCTGCTAGCACTTGTGGAATAACCAACTCTTCCACAAGCATCTCCTCTTTCATGACACCTTCCTTCTTCCTCTTGCCTTGAGTTTGATCCCTTCTTCATTTTCCTATGCAACTAATTTAAGATCTGCAACACTCGAGCATTTATCTAGCCTTTCTCTCTCATCAGTCTTTCGTTGTATGCTTTGTAGCTTTGCACTTACATCTTCAGGCTTCTTACTGTTTCTATTAGCGTTTCTTGCTCTAATTTTCCCTTGCACCCATTGGACTCTGTCTCTGCATTACCAACTCTAGTATTCTGGCCTTCGGCCTCCTTTTCATGAATGGAGGCTCCCTCACCTTCTTCCATTTCCTCAATATGCATCCTAGGTTGATGCACTTAAGCCTCCTAATTCTGCAAAATGTTCAAGCAACCATTTTGTTAGAATTATGCATATGATAGGAAAACAATTTCCAAATCATGCTATAGGTCTCTTTCTTGTTTTTTTTCATGGAGATTATATCCCCATTCTCCAAAAAACACAGTGTCTTGTTATTCTTGGCTGACATAGAGTTTCACCCTATGCAGGTGCTTCCTTCAAACCACCTCCCCAGGTGATCACAACTAGAAACTGCAGCTAAATCCTCCCTTAGCACTTTTCTGTTTCAGAGACAACCAAAATTTCCCTTAGACCTCCTTTCCTCATCTCTCAAATTTCATATGACCATGGTCATGACCCTACACTTAGCTGAAAAGTGCTTGTCCAGAGCTTCAAGACTTCGGTACTTTCAACCAAGACCAGATCAACGGTCATCGTCCTCTCTCGCATTCGACGATCGAGATCCACTTCGGGACTCTATGCTTCGGGTGTCTCAACTTTTCTCACTTGCCTCCTCCCAGAACGACTTTACCCAGAGTTCCTAATCTATTGAAAGGTGTCCTCCCACAGATCAATGGTCATGAATCATTTCGATGCTACGAGTTTTGGAAGTGTCAAACTTCCCTCTTACATTTTCTCCCGGAGTGATTTCATCGGAAGTTGACGATCCTCCGACACGTGTCCTATGGAATCGACGGTCAATATATACTCCGGCCTTCGGGCCTTCAGGAGTTTCGACCCAAAACAACCTAATAGACCTTTCCCTTCTAGGTGCCCATTCTTCTAGATTTCATGATCTATCACCACGTGGCGAAACACTGGAAGCGGACACGTGGCCCAATCAGGTAGGTGACATGTGTCACATTCTAATCAAATTTTCAATGTTTCGAATACCAAATATAACTGACACATGGAACACATCCCACGTGTCCACATCATCCCAGGTGACATCATTGTTCCTCATCACTTCGGCTCTTAAGGCTTTGGGGCTTCGAAAGTTTTCAAACTAGCACACTTTCAATTCTCCCAAACTCCAAATTCTCGAACTGGCCATTCTATCACCATGTGTCCACCTGGATCGGATGACCAAGATTCATTTCGGTTATTCACTTGGAGTCCACAGATCTGCTCCATGTTTTCTCTCAATATGAAGGCTATGACTTTTTCGAGGCTCCAGACTTTAGAGATCTCAAATTTCAAACTTATTTGGCCCCACTAGATTTTATCTGAAGTCATGGATCTGGTGATGCCTGGCTCTTGACAGATCAATGGATGATATCTTCTTAGATGATCAGACAATCGAGGTTTTCTATGGCTCTCAGGATCTCTGGGATTTGGAAGTCTCAAAACTCAACTGAAAACCTCTCGAAATGATTCCTCTGGAGTTACTAATCTGCTGACACGTAACCTCTTAGTGATCGATGGCCAAGATCTACTTCAGACGATCCGACAGTCATCGCTTACTTCAGGTCTCCGTATCTCTGGGATTTGGGAGTTTCAAAACTCAACTTCTCCTCACTCTCTCTTTCCTAGAGTGCTTTCACTCGGAGCACAGGATCGGTTGACGTGTGTCCTCCTATGGATCTACGGTCCCCAACTACTCTAGCTATTTAGAGTTTCGATGTTCGAGATCTAACCTGTTACATCAATGCATGCCTTTCAATCTATGGGGGCATGCATCGACGGTTTAGAGTAACCCTCTTTTCACCCTGTCATTCTCCTGATGCTGACACGTAACTTCTCAGGGAAACCATGGTTTGGATTGCGGGACCACCTTAGGAATTACCTCCCATGCAAATCGATTCCTCGCAATGCCTGATGGTCGTTGATATCTCTCTCCAAGGGGATCCGACTGTCGCGACCCTTAAACTTTATTCCTTTTCATTAGATGACCCATTTTTACTTGTCCTCTGATTCAACTATCCTGGATCTCCTCGATCCTATAATGGTGATCTCTCCCGAATTAAAAAGGAACGATCATGATCCTTCAAACCCTCACAAAGGTTATATGAAGTTCTGTGTCCTGCATAGATTCTGCAACTCCATTCCTCCTGATCTTTTCAACTTCCTGGTTAGAGTTCAATATCTACCACGAGATTATGACCAATAGAACCGGCCGATATCGGCCCAGTGTTTCAACTAGAAGATTTGATACCAAATTGTAACATACCCAACCACCCACAGGCTGGGTACACTACATGCAAGCCCACCGTCAGACTTCTTTCTCTTACAGATACCTTCTTTAGTCATTAAGGATGACTAAGCTAACATATTTAACAACAAGCACAACAATATCCAACAACCATGCATAATATAAAGATTACGTTAAATGATAATTAAATATACACAACGAAAATATATTCATACACATGTAGATGGTAATTAAATTACACAACAAAAATACATTCATACACAGGTAGGGATATCATGACAGAGAGAACTTATCTTTATGAAAGATGACACCGACTGGCTATAGACCAAGGATTTTCCACCCAATCGTAGACACCGCTACTCCAAATCTCAACAACAGTGTCATCCCTGAGCCAGGGCTATGAATACACAAGGATGGTTCTAGACTATACTTGGGTTCCCAAAGCATTCAACTCTCAAGCTCTCACAGGTTCCCGACACCCACAACAATCCAAGTACCCATCTCTCTTCTACCCAGCATGTGCAACCCGAGAGAATGGACCTCCACCCTTCTCTGCCATGTAGTTTCTCAAGCAGTCCTTCTCCTTCCTTCCAGGGCTTCCAACACAACTGGTCCAGAATCTCAGTGCTGGAACTCTCCGGACTCACAGTTGTGGGAAAAATAGGGCACATGCCAATGCATTTCAGACATGCAGGCCCTAGGGCATGACTGGATCACACCAGCGACCACTACAACCAACTATCATGTGGATAATTCTTCAGCAACTCCATTTCCTTTCACTTTGCCAACCAAGACTCAGGTGAGGATGGGTCGATGAATGGGTCAGGGAGTGCATGGGAGTATGTGCATGGGAGTTTGTGAGGGAGGAATGAGGGAGTGAATGGGAAATTAGCGACCAAGTCATCATTCCAACCCCCCCATCAGACCAGAGGCAGGTTTAAGTAACCTCATGGGGAAAACAAGAACCTCCTGGCCTTCCCCAAGAAGTTCATGTAACCGATCCCCTCCCTTAGACAAAAAGGGTAATAAGAAAATATGAATAACACTTAGTCCCTCAAGCTCCCTCTCTTGTGGAAGCATGGCCCCCTATAACTCTTTTCCTTGTCTGTCTAGCAACCAACGATGTGTTTATTACTATTAATTATCAAAACATTACATTTCTTGGGCATACTGGCCCTTCAATAATTGTCTGGGCACTTTGGCCTCTCAGCATTGTAACAATACATTATTTAAAATGGGGGTTCAAAACCTGGGGTGTTAGAAGTCTTCCATCAAACAGTTTGAAGAACACGATAAATGGAAAGTCATAACATGATTCTTAGGATCTTCCCCAGGTTTTTTTCAAATTTTGGAATGTTGGACGGTAATTTTGTAGGGATGGAGGGAAAAAATAGGGCATGTTGAATGGGATCATTTGCTAAATGTGATATATGTTTTATATTCTTTGCATGAGTAGCAGTGTCTGAGTGCATGTGTCGGGCGTGCAGGGGGGTTAGAGGGGGGCGGAGCCCCCCGCACGGGGGTTCGGGGGCAGCGCCCCCGATTTTTTTTTTTTCGGGCCAACATATTTTTGCCGGGCTGAGCCAACATATTTTCGCTGGGCCGACATATTTCTGGGACGACATATTACCGGGACGACATATTACCGGGACGGCATAATATTATGTGGTTTTTCGGCACATGGTTTTTTACCGATGGTTTTCTATTTCCGGTTAAGGAATTAGGGTTTTTTACCGATGGTTTTGTATTTGCCATTGTATCTTTTCTGTTCTTTTCTGAATATCATTTTGCAGTAGATATTGTACAAGGTTAGAATTTACATTTGGTATCAGAGATTTATTGGCTTCAAGGGGATGCCTTTGTTGTCAAGGGTTTGGCTCGAGACTGTGATAAGCCTTGTTACAGTGGGATATCTGCGGTATTGTTTTTCAGGTGAAAAGAAATGGCAAGAAATTCGAAGATGGAGATCGAGAAGTTTAATGGGAAAATATTTGAGCTGTGGAAGCTCAAGATGGAAGATCTTTTGGTGGATAGAGATCAGTGGATCGCGGTAGATCCAGGTACAACACCTACAGGAACTTCTGCAGATGACTGGAAAAATACGGATCGAAAAGAAAAGAGCACAATTCGACTGTGTCTCTCCGATTCAGTATTACTGAATGTGTCAGAGGAAGCTACAGCCAAATATTTATGGGAAAAGTTGGGGAAGTTGTATCAGTCTAAGTCCCTGGTAAATAAACTATTCCTGAGAAAGAA
>ML776765.1:777830-798079 GCA_009831015.1 Picea engelmannii
TTTCTTGAAGCTCCCCTTGAACATCTTTTGCATAAATTGACAATTTCATCATATGATTCCTTGGATATGTCCCCTTTTCCAAGCATGTTCAACATATCCAGAGAGTCATCCCTTACCCCTTTTAATAAAATAGTTTTGAGAATGTCCTTACTTACATTGGGATGACTGGATCTTTGTAGATTGTATTGTAGCCTCTCTACAAAGTCTTCTAGATTCTTGTCTTCTTTCTGCATCATTTTAAATAGCTCCTCCCTCTTTTCTCTCGTTCTACAGTAGTCCTGGTACTTGTTCAGAAATTTCTTCTTCATTTGGTCCCATGTTGTGATTACATGGCCTCCAAGACTCATAAACCATCTTAGTGCATTCCCTTTTAGTGTTGCTGGAAATAAATTATGTTTCTGAGCATTAGAAACGTAATCATAACTTCTACATAATATATCAAACTCAAACAGAAATTCATCAGGATCCTCTGAAGATAACCCATGAAAATTTGGCAATGCTGAGAGTGGAATATTTTTCATGGGGACTGTCCCCCTAGGGAGATCACCAATAGGAAATCCTAATGTAGAAAAGGAATTTTCATCTTTTACCTCTCCTTCAGGATCTACTTGTTCTTCATGATACAATTGTTCGTTGTATTCATCCATGTTTCCCTCTGTCTACTCTCCTGCTGCACTTGCTCTGCCCTCAATGTCTCCTACTGGCTTCTGGACTGTCTCCGGACTCCAAACTTCTTTCCCTGTTCCAAAAATTGCTCGAAATGAAGGGTGGGAATTCTGTTTTTGAAGATTTGGTCGTTGAGCAGCAGATTCAGGCTTGTATGCAATGTCGTCAATGAAAGTATTTCTTTCTCCTTTTCCTTTTCCCTTGCCACCTGTAGGGTTAGTGTCTTTGGGGTCTTTCATGCATTCTTTTTATCTAAAGAAAAGAAATCACAAGTGCTTTTGAAATCTATAGCTATCTTCCCCGGCAACGACGCCAAAATGTTGGTCACTATAATTGCTTAATTGATTTAAACAATCAAGTGATACATAAATTATCAACCCAGGGAAGTCTTTTATTTCAAAGATAACCACACACTATATATGCTCAATTCCAAAAGCAACTTAGTGTTGTAGTAAAGAAATTTATACTAATTATACTTGCTTGAATGAACTAAAGCTCTGAACTAAATCACAGGAAAGTAAATTCCCTATTGCAATTCTTTAAAGATAAATCTAAGAATCCTGGATTACATTAAAATAACACTTGCAATGGGAAAGAACAACTATTCTGCAATCAGAGAACAAGACCCTTACTCTCAAGCAGAGACTTCAATTCTAACACTCCTTCATGAAAACAGTAATGCAGAAAACAATTAACTCTATCTAATCAGAGAACAAAGCCACCTAGTTCCTTTCTTTCTAAGTAGGAGCCTTGAGCCTTATTTCTATTTTAGCACACTTGTGAGGCTGAGGTTTACAGAGAACAGGGCAGTCTGATCCCTTCCTTTCTGAGCAGGGGTCCCTAACCCAGTTTTTGACTAGCACCAATGAAAGTCTACAGAGAACAGGATGTTTTGGTTCTTTCCTTTCTGAGCAGGAACCCTTAATCCAATCCCTGGCTAACACACACTTGCAGGGGTAAATAAAATCTACAGAAGACAAGGTGTTGGGATTCCTTCTTGTTTGAGTAGGAACCTTTAACCAAACCTCTGGCTAGCACACTGGCAGGAGTAAATGAATTCTATAGAAGACAAGGTGTTGTGATTCCTTCCTGTTTGAGCAGGAACCCTTTAACCAAATCTCTGGATAGCACACTTGCAGCGGTAAACGAAATCTACAGAAGACAAGGTGTTTTGATTCCTTCCTGTTTGAGTAGGAACCTTTAACCAAACCTCTGGCTAGCACACTGGCAGAAGTAAATAAAATCTACAGAGGGTAGGATATTCCGATTCCTTCCTGTCTGAGTAGGAACCTTTAACCAAATCTCTGCTAGCCTCATAAAATCATCACACAAGATTGCTGATAAAAAGAGTTACAAATTCCATCCAATAAACTAAGACAGAGTCAGTAGTGTTTCAGCAAAGCAGAATCCATTAAAAACAGTGTTTCAGCAAACGACAGTTAAACAAAACATGAACAGAAATTATACTAACACACTTCTAACTAATGGATGAATCTTGTGAAGAAGGTGGGCCCTCCCTTCTCAAAAGATTCCCCTGAACGAAAATCTAGAGAAGGATACTCAAAGCAGTCTTATATTCATCTGTCGAAATATCACATTACAGATTGGAAAATAGAATACGTCCCACTTCTCTGGAGTTGCTTCAATACATCAAAACTTGGATGTCTCGAATGGTGATTTCCTCTGATTTAAAGAGGAAATCCCTTCGATACAATAATTACAATACATATCTGAGCCTTATCCTAAATCAGATCTTCTTTCTAAACCAGCATAGGATGTCCTATTCTTACGCAACCAAATGCTATTACAGGAGTTGAATAAGATATTGTTGTTACGACTGGTGTAAGAGCTTCTTCTTCGTTGTTGCAGATGTTGTTTCAGCATCGCAATTCACGGGTTGTTTCGGACACGTGAATTGCGCTATGACTGTGTTGACCGCTGACTGTGACGGCTTCCTTGTGTTTCAGCATCGTCGGTTCTAGCGGTTTCCTTTGTGTTTCAGCACCTGCAGCTCTGGACTATGTAACAACTTCATGTTTCGGCATCTGCGACTCTGGACTGGTAGTGGCTCTGTGTTTCGGCATCTGCGTCCTCAAACTATAAGGCAGCTCCGTGTTTCAGCATCTGTGACCTCGGACTGTATAGCAGCTCCGTGTTTCAGCATCAGTTATGTGTTTCAGCAACAACGACCTTGGACAGTTCTGTGTTTCAGCATCAATCTGTGTTTCAGCAACAATGACCTTGGATAGTTCTGTGTTTCAGCAATAGGCCTCGAATGCTAATCTGCAGTTTTGGACACTTATGAATTTCTAATCAATGGTTAAGTACGAGAGTGATGTAAAATATTATGCAAAACAGATTAAACGTATAGTAATGAGAAGGGATGTTGTATACCTTTGAGATGATCAGATAAAGTGATAGTATGAGTCTAAATGTAGGTGATCAAGAGTATAATGGTGGCAAAAAGTATAGGCAAAAAGGTACATTGTGTGGTCCTAACAACACTTAGGCGTAAATAGGTGTGACATTTTGGTGTGCAACACCATAGTCATCCTTTCCTTCTCAAAGTCAACCAAGTCTACCAAAGTTAACCATGGTCACGGTCAACCATAGTCAACTATGGTCATTGTCAATTAATGTATCAATGTATTAACACTTTAATAATGTATTATTACTGTATTACTACTTTAATAATGTATTTATCATTGTATTAATACTTTGATAAGGTATTTATTAAAATATTGTTACTTTAAAAATGTATTACTAATGTAGTGATAATTTAATATGTTACATTATTTGTTAATGTATTAATACTTTATTTTTTACATTACCTTAATGCAGTAATTTATTATTAATGTATTAATACTTTAATAATGTATTACTAACTTCATTAATGTTAATGTATCACTACTTTATTAATGTATTACTTTATCATTGTATTAATACTTTAATAATGTTTTAATGTATTATCACTTTAACAATGTCTTAATTAATATTGTATAAATGAATTAATTAATTAATAAATTACATTATTAATGTGTGAATTAATCTTACATTATAAATTTTTGTGAATTAATACTTTAATTTGTGCATTATATTTATGTAATAATGTATTAATACTTTAGTAATGTACTACTACTTTATTAATGTATTTGTTAAAATGTATCAATGTATTAATTAATTAAATTAATATATTATAATATATATTAATGTCATTCATACTCATGACCATAAGAAACCATGATCATGGTCAACCATAGTCATTCTCAATAAATGTATTAATAGTTAAATAATGTATTCTTAATGTATTGCTACTTTAATAATGTATTTATTAAAGTAATAATACATTAATAATGTATTATAATTCAAGATGATATGCTATCAATGTCCTTAGAGCAAGTATGATTCTAAGTTCCCTTCTATGTAATATATCATATCAATTCAAAGTTTTTATCTATTTTACAAAGCAAACACTTAGTTTATATATATATATATATATATTAAATTCGCCAAAACTTCATTTTCATAATGTGTTGAATGTTTGAAAACACAGGTACTTCAATAGAGGAATAACACCTTCAGTAACCACTCACAAAACCATATTAAAGATGAACACACAGATGTTTTGATGTGGTAAAACCCCTACGAGGAAACATCCATGAACCCAGCCAACACGACCACTTGGATCAGTTTATTAATGCAAAAGAAAAATATTACAGAGAGATTTTACAAGAGAGTTTCTAACAATCGATCATCGACATATGAACCTCCATGATCTTTAAACATATATCATGGACCAATCAGGTGTTAAGCCACGAATCAATGACCATTAAGAACGAGGATAATATGAACCGTTGGATCACTCTATGCTGGGAACATATCATGACCATCAGATTTCCTAACTACAAATGCATACTAAAGAAACACACTTTTACTTAACGACACATTAGAACAAGTAGATCTTAACTAACTCCTAAGTGTCTAAATATCCTAACATTCCCCTTTAAGAACAACTTGGGATAGGATTGAAGGATTTACAATAGTGACAGAATAGGAGAAGGAAGGAGGCATTAGAGCCTATCCCCCCTTGATGAAAACTTCTTGAACTCCTAACACAAATCGAAGTTTGGAAAAATTATCTTCTGTAAAAGACTTTGTGAAAATGTTTGCAAGTTGATCTTTTGTATGGAAAAATAGAACTTTTGGCGTTTGGATTCCAGCAAGATAGTTTGAAAGGATCTAGGGTACAAAAATAGAACTATGGAATATGTAGAAGAACTTGCTGGAATCCAAACTATGAAAGGATCTGTCGAAGCCACAAGGCTTCCTGAATTTCATTTACCGCTACTCGGTACTCTGCTTCTGCTGAAGAAAGTGAAATAGCTTGTTGTTTCTTATAGGCCCAAGTGACAGGTCTTGAACCAAAGATGAAAACATAACCTATAGTATACTTTCGATCATCATGGTCGCTAGCCTAATCTGAATAAATGAAACCAACCAATAAAGGAGACCCCCCCTGAACTGTAATGTATCCCGAATTGAAATGTACCATGGACATAGAGAAGTATCCTTTTAGTTGATTTCCAATGACATTCATGGGGTGTTTTCATATACTGGGAAACAAGACCAACAACAAAGGAAATATTAGGATGGGTACGAGTCAAGTATAAGAGGCTACCAACTAACTGATTGTACAAGGTGGAATCAACTTCGGGAGAAGTACAGGTGGAAACAATCTTGACTCTAGACTATAAGGGAGAAGGGGTTGGTTTACAATATTTCATGTGAAAGTGACGAAAAAGGTAAAAAGCATACTTATACTAGGAAAGAAAAAATCCTTCATTGGTTTGAAAAACTTGGAGGCCAAGGAAATAGTGAAAAAATCCCAAGTCTGTCATTTAAAATTTCTTCTTAAGGATGGTTTTCACATGGTTTAAAAGTTTTGAGTCATTGCCAGTAAGGATAATTTCATCAACATAAAGGACAAGGATTATGAGATGGCTTCCTACTTTATTGGTATATACATTAGGATCAAAATGAAATCTAGAGAATTCAATGTCAATAACAAATCTATCCATTTTGGCATACCCAGCTTAGAGATATTTCTTAAGGCTATAAAGAGATTTATTAAGGTGACAAAAAAGGCTAGAGTCATTATGAATATAGCCATGAGGTTGTTCCATGAATATTTATTCATTCAAATATCCATGCAATAAGGTGGATTTAACATCCATCTGATGGACCTCCCATTTATGTGAGGCAGCAAGGGCAAGAACAAGGCAGATGGAATTCATTTTTGCTATAGGAGAAAAGGTTTCATCATAGTCAATTCGTTCAACTTTGGAAAATACTTTGGAAAATAACTGAGCCTTATGTATTTCAACAATTACATTTGATCCATAATTAGTTATGTAGAACTATTTACATCTGACAAGTTTTATTCCTTTTGGAAGAGGTACAATATCCCAATTATCATTTTCCATTAAAGAATAATACTCTTCATTCATTGTTGTATCCCAATATGGATGACTTGAAGCTTCTGCAAATGTCTTTAGATCATGAGTCTCTGAAACTTGAGCCAAAAGAGAATAGGCTCATTGGAACTGTGAACGTGTCCAATGTTGATCTGAAGGATCACTGACAAGATCACCAACTGCTTCTTGTGTTGAACAGACCCATCTAGGAAGTGGTGGAGGTGGTGTTGGTTCAGGTTCAAAGGAATCATCTAGAGGAAGGTGAGAAGGTGGAGGTGGATTTTCATCGTCACTGTCAACATTGGAAGAAGAAATCAGAATAGGAACATAAGAAGGCACAAACACCGAATATGGATCGCAGGTCGAAGAAGGTACAATTTTTGAATTAGGCTCGTAGGACAAGAGATTTTCATCAAATTTGACATCTCTTCTAATAATAATTTCATTACAATATGGTTGAAGAATTCTATAACCTTTGACATCTTTAAATAACCAACAAATATACATTTTTCAATTTTAGGCTACAATGATTTGTTTTTCTCATCAGGAGTGTGAGCCCATGATATACTGCCAAATACACATAAGTGACTTACATTTGGTTTAATTTTAGCCCAAGACTATTTTGATGTTATGTAATTTTCACAGTTGATGGCTTCTGCCCAATACGTTAGACTTAATCCCTTAGATTGGATCATACAATTACCCATTTCTTTTAATGTGCAGTTCTTTCTCTTAGCAACACCATTTTTTTGTGGTGTATATAGAAGAGTGTGTTTCATTTGGATTCCCTCTGCAGTGAAGTAACTTGTAAAATTATTGTTCACATATTCGCCTCCATTATATGTTCTTAACCTTTGAATTTGATGTCTAGATTTCTTTTCTACAAGGGCCTTGTAGGCCAAAAACTTCGCTCTTAATATTTAAGAAGTAAACCCAAGTACGTCTGGAAAATTCATCAATGAAAGTTAAGATATACTTGCACCCATAAAAATAAGGAGAATAAAGTGGAACACACAAGTCACCATGAACAAGCTGCAAAGGTCCCAAGGTGTGACAAGAGGCACGTTTTTCAAAACAGTCCTGATGATGTTTTCTAAGAAAAAACCCTGCACAAACACCATCTTTGCATGAAACAAGAGGAAGACTAGTCACCATATGTTGATTACATAGTTGTTGCAATGAACTATAGTTTATATGACCAAACTACTCATGCCAAAGGTTTCTCAAGTCATCGCTATGAGCAACAAAAATTGATGCAAAATATGATGACTCAAAGTTGTCAAACTTGTACAACCTGGTAATATCATCAGCAATTCTAGTTGCAAGAACATGCTTATGATATTTTAGATCCTTGATTACAACTTGGTGAGGTGAAAACTCTATGGTTTTACCTTCACCTGAATGAGTGATTTGATATACTCATATAAGGTTACAAGAAATACTTGGAACAAATAATACATCATTGAAATGGCCATTATCGACTTGAACTATTCCAGTTCCTACAACACTAAGAGATATATCATCACCAACAAAGGTGTTACATTCATTTAAAGAAGAAAATATGTCTTTATCCTTAGCCATATGATAATATGCTCCAGAATCAATAAACCACACATTATAAGAAGAAGTAGAAGTTGCATTGAAGGAGAAACCAGAAGCAGAAAGTGCATGTCCATGAGAAGAAGAAGAAGAAGTGGAATCTATATTGATGTTGTGATTCTTCATCATTTCTTCTAAATCTACCATCTTCTTGAAACAGTTGGACTCACGATGACCATATTTATCACAAAAGTTGCAATGTCTATCAGTCTTCTATCAGTTTTCTCCTTTGTCACCACTAGGAGATGAAGTTGTCTGAGTGGGTTTGGGAATCTTATGTTGTTTTTTGTTGTGGCGAGGACGTTGCTTCTTGAGATTATTGGGTTTATATTTCTGTTGGGTGACTAAGTCTTTGTTGGAGGTACATGCAGTGATGATCACTCAAATTTGTACACGCTTATATTTCTCTCTAATCAAAGCATCACAAAAGGACTCAAGAGTGGGTTTTTGATAAGCTTTCCCTAGAGCCTCTCTCATGGCCTAAAAGGTATATACAAACACAAAATATGAACTTCCTAGATTAGAAAGAATAATATAGATGCAACTCTCTTCCTCCAACTTTATCTCACATTCTTCACATAAAATTATGAGTGTTTTAAACTTAGATAGATAGTCTTCAATGCAATAAAAAAAAAATTGGAATTAAAGTCAATATTTAATTTTCTAACTAATGCGCTTGAATAATATTGTGTTTACCAAACACATATTCAAGTCGTTCCCAAGCTTCATCGGAGTCATTAATTTCTTTAATGTGGAACCTTAAATCAATATAAATAGACATTCCGATCACTCCACGTTCTTCGTCATTCGTATTATCCCATTTGACTTTCTTATCAACATGAGTGGGTTCTTTTTCCTTTCCAAATGTAATCCGATATAAGCCTTTACTTCTTAATAAATACTTCATATGGGATTTCCACTGGAAGTAGTTGGTGCTGGTAAGAAAAAGATTACTGTAAGAATCCATATTAAATATGTAGATAATATGGATTTAAAAAATGAAATTTATGGTCTAGATGGAAATATCTCAAAAAATTAGGCAGTTTTAAAAATAATGGCACTGAAAACAGACTTCAGATGTGAAATTTATGCCATTTTAAAAAAGGCATAAATGATAACCAAAGGACCATGTGGTGGTGTACGTTGCTTTATGAAGTGACCCAATTTTATAAAAATAAGTGGGGATCACTTTTACAATGAAGTTACTTTATAAAAGAAAGTTGCATGCTTATCACATTTGAGCATTACATCACCCTTCTAGGGCTTGTCATCACCCTTTTAGGGTTTTACTTGATGTATATTTCATTTTAGCATTATATAGAGGAAAATTGAGGGGTCGGCCCCACTTATTTTATGTCATTGACAAATTATGTAGACAATTTATTTTGAGGTTTCCTCATATAAAAAGGGAAAGCCTCATTTTCATTTGACATCATCACTTCTCATCTTTGAGAGAGAACACTTCTGAAATTTTCACCCTCTAAGGGTTACTAGCTCTCTTGAACTCATGTGCTATTCTTGGAAGGTCAATTGTGGGTGCTCTTTGTTGATTTTGGATGGAGTTTTCTACAACTATGGTTTCATCTCATGGTATCTTGGTGAAGAAAGTGAATTTTTTGCACTATTATTCTTATGCTATTGTGTTTCATGGTAATTTTTTCTATCTCATACTAGACATATTGTTTGGTGAAACCCTAAGAGAGGAACATAAGTTCCTCTTTATCTCACGAGGTAATTTTTTCCAAAATTTGTGAAAGAATTCTTTCTAGGGTTAGGATCCTAATCCTAAAGTGTTAGTGCTTTAGAATTTTATCCCTTGACTTTTTATTTTGACCTAGTTGAAGCTGCAAGAAGGGAAAAAATGTCTCTAGGGTCCAAATGTGCTTACACCCTAGAAGTCCTTCTCCTCAAGATTCAAACCCTAAGGCCCTAATGTGCTAGCACCTTAGAGCTTGGATCCTACCTCTTGGTTTAAATTAGGCCATCATCCAAACTTAGTTTCATTTGTTGTTATAAGACTCCATAACCCTTAAAAGGAATTGGTTTTAAATATCTCTCATGGTGAATTGATCAGCAAACACACTATTTCATCTCTCTTAAGCATTCTACTAACTCTACTAATACAAACATTGAAAAACTTGCAAATAAAATTGTTGCCTACACTTAAGCTTGTTGCATACACTTATTTATCAGTGGCCTAACTCATTCAAAAATTGCATCTAATAATTGGATATTATTCTAAAGGATGTATGGTATGTTTTCATAGTCAATTGTTACATTTATGAACCCTAATTTTTGTTGTTGTTATAAATATTTTACTATTGTTATATCATTGCTTATCACTACAAATTCATAACAAACATTGCAATTTGTATTGTCTAGTGTCTTAAATAGGTATTACTTACATGTTAGAACTTGGAAATCATTACATATATGATGCAACATGTTCTTGTTACGAGAAGGTACTCAAACAAATTCTATCTCTTCCATTTCCTTGACCTAGGCCTCTATTCAGTGATGAAGAGAGGGGGTGGTATGCTTGGATACTATACTTGCTACTTTGATCCCTTTAGGTCACTAGGGAAGCCTCCCTTTTCGTGGACCTCTTCTATCACTAAAAAACGACAAGTTCCTACTAAGGTGACAATGGTGGGTTCTTCCATTGTTACACAAGATTTGGGGACTTGTAGTGGGGATTAACACAAGTATAAATCTTGTGATAACACACCCTAAAATCCAATTCCTCTATTTTTTCTTTTTTCCAACTAGAAAGAACCAAGATAGATGGAAAATTATATATTGATCCATTCTAGATCCTCTAATTCTAGATCCTCTAAACACTCAATACCGGAATTTTACGATGGCCGACTCAACACCGGAATTTCTTTGAAAAGCATATGGAATAGATATAAATGAGCAACTCTGAGCATCCCACAACATTATAACTCCGCTAAATTATCATTGATATCAATATTCAGCGGCTAGATTGCTGTAGGATTTTGGAATCTCCGCCAGCCATTCCTATCAGAGATGGATGACCTATGGAGGGCATGTGCTGCGATGCTCATAACTGGGACTTCAATTTCGCTATATATAGTTCTGTTACTATTTATGACTCTATTTTTGACTCCGAAGAACAAATATGAGGGAGCTGTATCTGTGGCATTGTTTGTTTTAATTTTCGTCTTAGTGTTTGCACTGTACAAGTGGTTGGCACCCTGGATGCTATTTGAAGACGAAGGCAGTATTTGTCTCGTCGATTTTATAAAGGGGGAGCGGGTTGTGTTTCTGTTGCCATGCTTGCATTATTTTCACATACACTGCATTGGCCCCTGGATCCGATCTCATTCCAACTGCCCCTTATGTAGGAGGCCCATACACAGAGCGTCTAAAGGTAGAAGTACGTCTTAGTTTCTCAAAAGCTACATGTAAAACAATTTCCAAATGGTATTGGGTGCCCCTTTTTCTCATAAACCAAATATTATTGAAGGATGTAAAAGTCAATGTCTATTAAATGAAAATATTCATATTTAAGTTTTATTGATAATGGGCGCATTTTAATCAAAATGGGCGATTTTATGTTCGTAACTTTCTACCATTTTTAAAAGCTTCAGTTCAATTAATTTGTTTACTTTTTAACATTTACTTAATATGATTAAGAAATCACTGTGTGACTATCTAATTGCCACATTCAAATAATTAACAAATTATAAATTTATTACACTATTATTAGATTTACATTTGTATCACTTTTACTTAAACCTCATTACAATCGATCCTTCCTTTCATATTCTTTCAGTAGTTTCATATTCTTTCTGTAATTTCATGTTACCAGCCCTAAATCTGACGAGCAAAATGACGACGGACAATCGTCACAAAATTCATAAAACTATAACAACAAGCTAGAACTAGAGGCATCGAAAGCTTAAAATCTCGAGGAAGAACTAAAATAATAAACAAATTATGATGATCACTAAATTTAGTCATATGCTATTTAAATTCAAAGTGGTTATAATCAATACCGGTAATTGAATTTAAAAAACAGAAGTATATTCTAACCTTCAACCAGCTCTGACTTGTGTTTTTACATTGCTACCATAGTATATGTATCTCATCCAGGATTGAGAGCCTCTACGAGATTCAATTTACTAAGGTGTTAAGAAACACTAATAGTTGATCTAACGAGTTTGTGTATTAGTTTAAATTACCCAGGCAAAGTAATATTTCCCCTGCAACAATGTTTAATCATCCTGCAAATTGTAATTTACTCATAAAACCTCCAGTTCCATTTCTAATTTATATTGGTAGGAATGCCAACTTTTCCAAGACATTTTCTGTGAGTTCTCATTCTACCTCACTCAAGGACTCTCTTAGACTATTGATTAATGTAGATACTAATATTGCACCTCTCAGAAGCTTCAACTCCCTACCTGTAATGGGTTGAGAAAAAAATTGCAGTGTCTTTGTAATTCTTGCAGCCACTCAAAAGAGTTCCCACACTTCCAAAAGAGATACTCACACTCACATGGATTTGTCACAGCAAATTATACCACCACCCTCCTCAACTTCAATGGACAATGTGTACACTTTCACAAAGCATGTCTTGTATTACCTAAAAGGGAACACTTATCAAGCAAAACCCAAATGGCAACTGAGATAATGGCCCTTTGGAATCGTTGTGAGGACATTCGACTATATTTTTAATCTTAAGTGCTCCATGGAATGCAATGTGACATCTGGGTATCATTGGTAGTATACGTCCAAAAGGAAACGAGAATAATTAAATGCATTGATAAGATCAAAGAAAAGAGGAATTGGATATACAATTAAAAATTGTAATAATTTTAAAATATATATTTTAGAAAAAAGAAAATAAACACACATATTGTCATTTTTTATTCAATTGTATAAACGTGAATAAACGTAAAGAAAAAACATAATAATCATAATCATTTTCACTCCAATCCAAAGAAGGATTTCCATAGAGAATCTTTGTTAATTGGAACTAACCAATGAGCAATGTTGGGAGTCATGAACTTTTGAATATTCTTCACATAACTACACATTCTATCAAGCACTTCAATCACGTTCCTCACTAATTCTTTTATTAATTCTTCCTTATAAAAGGACTCAAAATTAACCCCACCTTGCATGAGAACCAGCTTCTTGCAACATACAACGAGCTCCTCTCTAATGTATTGGTGGCTATCATGGTGAAGATTTACAACAACAATCATATTAGTGATAAGCTAGTGGGCACAACAAGGATCCTTGATATTGTCAATCCTAGTGGATCATCGTTTAAATTAGAAGAACCTCCTAGTTTGGGATCAGATGTAACCCTTAGTAGAACAATAACAAAATATGCACAGAGATAAATAAACTTCATAGGAGATCAATGGTTTCTAAAGACACCACTTCAACACTTAGGAAGAACATGTTGTGATCAAAATGTCACAATCCATTGTTGAATACATGTTCACTGTGATTCACATATTGATAATGACCCATTGGGTTCTTTATTTATAGCCTCAAGATATAAAAAAAATCCTTGGAATAGGGATGATCTTGTCTACATATAACCATCGTTGGTTTGAATTGAATCCATAAAATTCAAGTTGTTTAGTTAGCTAGTTGAACCAAGTCGACCTTACCATCCATTTGTCCAAATTGTAGTTGATTGCTCGACATGTTGATCCATCGACTAACTATCCTTGACTACTAATCGACTATCTGACCAATGAACTATTCACTACTCGACCAACTATTGTCAAATTATGGTCTCCAGCTATGAGTCAATCGTCTGATCGATTGTCTCTAGTAGAAGTGGGATGAACCAACATAACCTGTAACATCCTCGTTTTTAAACCCCAAACTAGCAATGCTTATTGTAAATTTGTTGTACAGCCATGGGCCAAGAGATGTAATATGTAAATAATGTAAATTGAAAGTAATAAATAAAATGTATAAACACCAACTACATATGGAAAAAGGACAAAGATTTGATGGCTCATCCTCATCCTCAGATACATCAATGATCCAATGATCTATCTGTACAACGTAGCATCAATCAATTCTGATGAGGTGTAAACTAGGAGCTTCAACTTTGTTTCCATGGGTGTATTCATGGACTTGCACTCCAACATATCAAATCTCTTCAGTATTTCAACTACATAGTTCCCTTGGTTAAGGAATATCATCTCTGGGATCTGCCAGACCTCAAGACCTAAGAATTAGTGCATTAGGCCAAGGTCTTTCATCTCAAATTCTACAACGAGCTTCTTAACTTATATTCAGTGATGAGATTTTCTTCTCCAGTTAAGAATAAGTCATCCACATACAACAACAATATAGCAAGCTCATCATTCATAACCTTGAAGTAAAGGTTAGAATCATCTTTACTCTTGGTAAAGCCCAAGCTCGTTAGAAAACTATCAATCCTTCCATACCAAGATCTAGGAGCTTGCTTCAATCCATACAGATCCTTCTAAAACTTGGACACATGAGTCTTCTTGTCTTAAACTTCAAATCCATGAGGTTGTTCTATATACACTTCTTCTTCAATGGCACCATTCAAGAAGGCAGTTTTAACGTCCATCTGGTGTAACTTCCACTTCATTTTGGCTGCAAGGGCTATGATGGTTTTGATTGAAGTGTATCTGGATACAGGAGAAAATGTCTCTTCATAATCAATGCCTTCCTTTTGATAAAGCCACGAGAAAAAAAAACTTTGTTTATATTTTTCAATACTTCCATCAACAACATGTTTTATTTTGAAAATCCATTTAGAAGATACCACATCCTTGCTCTTCGGTCTGGGAACTATTTCCCATACACCATTCTTTATGATGGATTGGTATTTTTTTGTCATGACATCTGCCCATTCTTTCTTTTGAATGGCTTATTAAAAGAAGGTAGGCTGCTTATCTAAGAGATCACACATCAAAGCCATACAACTGGAGAATGGCTTTGGTTTCTTCACTTGTCTCATGGTTCCTCTGGGGACACCATACTTCTCTCCATATTGAATAAGTTCCCTTGCTCATACTAGATTTATCTTGTGGGAGATCGACATCTAGGGAGGTTCTTGAGATTCTATTATGTCATGGTATTCTAGAATATCCTCATCAGGGGAAGCTATGACTTCCCTCATTGGTTCTACAACTCTGGGAGATACAGGTTCCTCTTCATATACTTCTTCAAGCTGGAATCTTATTGATTTCTTGAGTGTTGCATATTCATAAAATGCTACATCCTTGTTGATCTCAATATGATGGTAACCTAGTATATAAAATATGAAGGCCTTGGAGACCTCACAGTATCAAACAAATATTCCATTTTTCCTGAAGGGTGCAACTTGGTTCTCTTCTCTTTTGAAATATGTACAAATATTGGGCAACCAAATATTTAGAGATGGCTTACTAATGGATTATTTTCGGAGAACATATCTTCATGGGTATTGAACCCAAGTGCACTATGGGACAATATGTTTTATACATATACTGTTGCTTTTGCTGCTTTTGCCCATAAGTACATTGGAACATCTTGATCATGGATCATGGTCTTCACTGCTTCCATTATAGTTATGTTCTTTCTTTCTGCTACACCATTTTTTTGAGGATTGTATGGAGTGGTGAGCTCCCTCTTGATCCCGACATCTCTACAAAAATTTTCAATCTCTTTTGAGGTGTATTCTCCTCCATTATTTGACTTGAGTATCTTGATCTTTCTTTCAGAAAGATTCTCTATCAAGGATTTAAATTCCTTGAATTTACTGAATACTTCATCTTTTGATTTCAAAAAGTAAACCCACGTTTTACAAGAATAGTCATCAATAAAATATACATAGTATACATAGCCACTGATGGAGGATGATTGTAACATCCCTAGCCACCAACAGGCCGGGTAATGCTACCCCTGCAGCTCTACTGCACTACTCTGATCTGTGACAACTCCAGCCTTAACTACTCGCTATGCTACACAGAGATACTTGCAGAAAAACATACACATCCATATGAACATAGTATGTGTATTCTACATATATATAACATAATAATGAGGAAATAATAGTAAGCCTACACATGCAACATATACAACATACACATACGATACTCATCAATTACAACATATGTACCATTACATAGCATGTAAATGAACATAAAAGTGATAGTTATATTTTATTAGAAGACCACCATCTACGTGGAGGCCTTCCACGAACCTCCCAACCATAGACCACGCTGCTCATCATGCTCAGTAGTGGGTCACCCCCGAGCTAGGACTAAGCTCCACCCAGGGCAAGGGATTCCTAGACTAAGCTAAGGTTACAAGAAACTGCACCCACTACTCACAGACTCTCATTCCCCACATCCATGTTTCACCTGGGAGTATACACCTTCACTGTCACATAGTCCATCGACTTCTTCACCTCCCTCTCAGGGTCTCGAAAACAGGCCCAATCAGGAATTCTCAGAGCTTCGTAGTTGGTGCTGGACTCTCTCTGGGAGAAAACCACTTCCTAGAAAAATCTCACGTGGAGAGAGTTGCTCACAGGATTGACAACCTGCCTCTTCTACCATGGTCCTGACAAGCCACTTCTTCAACCAGTTTCAACTCAATTCCCACAAGGTGAGGATAAAAACAACAACAATAGCAATTCGGTTAAATCACGGTGACAAAAACAATAGGAATTTGGGTATGGACATCCAAAAAATGACAACATTTCACACTAATACACAGCATGGTTCAAACATTTACAGGGTGCTTGGGATTCACAGGAGACATAGCTCAGTCCATCAGTTTGCCACTGGTTTCAGGGTGCGTGATAAGAAATCAACACAGAGGTCGATTGCAGAGCTAAACAAAATTCATGAAGGATGGGTAATGGTCGAACGAACAACCTTCTCGTGAGGGTTTCCTTCCCTGTGCACGCATAATCAAATGCAGACATAGAGGAAAAATGGTTTAGATGCCCCCAATCCCAGTGAACTCAGGAGGAGTATGATGAATGAGGAGCCCCCCCCACATGACCGACTCATTAGTTTTAACTACATGTGCCTAGGTCGAAACTTGTATTCCTGGAGCCGCATGAGTTCCACTTAGCACACGTTCCCTTTACAAGAACTTAGGACAACACTCAACATGTCCACCTAATCTTTTAGGAAATAATAATAAATTGTTATCCCCTTTAGAGGTAACCCCCCTAGCTTAGCCCCTAGTCCCACACACTTAGCCTCCTCCCTTACCCAACCTTGTGGAAGCTTAGTCCCCCATCACTCTTTCTTCATGGTCGGTTTACATGCAACGATGTTTATATTTTATTAATGATATGCATAATTACATATACAAAATCATGCTCCTGGCCTTTAACACTTAGGCTCTCCGGCCTAATCATCAAATAAGCCTCCTACATTATTATAACTTGGCTCACTAGCCTGCAAAACATGTTTACAATACATAAGATAACTGGGATCATCCTTGGAGATATTACAATCCCCTCCCCTTATTTTTTGCACTATCCTCAGTGCAATTTTTAGACATCATCAACAAGATTTCCAAAATCTTCAAAAAGATGCAAGTATTTTGCCTGCATAGCATCCTCATGCTCCCATGTCGCGTATTGAGGATCGTACTAGGTCCAATGGACCTTTACAAGACCTATGGATTGATTCTGAAGTTTTTTTCTCTTTCAGGTCCAATATGTGCACATGATGCACTTACAAGATGCCTTCTTGCTCCACCTAAATCACATTCCAATCAATAGCATGATTAGCATCAGGTATAAATTTCTTAAGCAATGAAACATAAAACACATTATGTGGAGTCATGGATGCAGGTAATTCAAGCATATATGCAATGTATATATATGTACAGGCAATTCTAATAACATTATAACCTGTATACAAGATACACAACATACAATAAATAGAGATTTGATACTTATATTTTGATTGAGAAGGCCTTCAACCCCTGAGCAGGGTTATGACTCCATCGGGGCAATGGCTTCCCAATATAGCCACAGTCCACAATCCATATCCACACACTACTACATATTGAAAAATTTGCGACAACAATACTCTTTCGTTACAAAATTCAAGAGAAAAGTTCAATTATTCAATTTTGATCTAAACCCACCCCATATTCATCGCTATCTCAACGAATGTACTTTGTCTAAATTAATATGGTCAAAGTTTGTCTCAAGAGCGACGAATGACCATTATAAGTGATCGTTAAATATGCCAAATAAATAGGTAAAAAACAAGAAATATTTAGGTCACGGTCGTTGCAATTGCAATGATGGTGACCTAAATTGAACTATAAATATTTGACGATTTAAAGATGTTGTGACAATCTTGCTATAAAAATGACGGTTCCTAAAGGGTAATTTTGTACAGAAGTTGTGGTAAAGAATATCGCAAAATATAGTTAGAGGTGGGGAAAAAAGTAAAGCAGGTGAAAAGGGTGATGCTAGATGTTATTGCCCTTGTAAAAAGTGTTGCCTCATACACCTCGTAATAATTTTAATAGCAACAACTACAAAACATTGTAGGAGACACATTGATGGTGGATTGAATGAATATCATCCCATTGTAATTAGCTATATATTCATTATCTTTTTTTATTTTGTCAATTTTATATAAAATTATATATATATGTATATATATTGTTTGAATGTTTGTTATAGTATACACTAATTTTGCATGATTGTTTGTAATTATAAAGTTATAGTTTCCCTCTAACTTTCCGCAGAATATTGCACCAAGTATTAGTAGAAATAATGTTGTACAAGCTGAGGAACATCATGACCAAGCAAATGAGGATCTCATGGAAGAAGATGATGGGACAAATCAAGTTAATAATCCCATGGAAGAAGATGATGGGAAGATCCAAGATTTGTTTTTGTCGTCGGATTAGGATGGGGACAATGTTGGTATTTATGATGAACCTCTATTAGAAAAGGAAAATAAATGACTTTATGAAGGATCAAGAGAAAATCTTCTCTCCGCTACATTGTTTCTAGTGAACTTAAAGGTTATGAATAATTTGTCGAACACTTGTATGACACAGATCCTAAGGTATGTAATATGTTTCATCTCATATTATACATAAATGCTGATTTTTTTCTATTTGTTTTTAGTGTTAATTTATGTGTAAAATAAGAATGCAATTTTTATGATTAATATTCTTACATTAACTAGTTATTTGTTATGTTGTAGATTGTTAGGTGGTTTTTTGTTACCATCGTCAAAGATTTTACTTCGCACATATCGAGGTTTGCATGCCATTATGAAAGACATTGGAATGGATTATCAAACTATAGATGCATGTCCTAATGACCATATTATATATTATGTACAACATGCTTCGAAAAAAAAATTTCCTCAATGTCTTATCAGTAGATATCGAACCAATCAAGTAACAAAAGGGTGCCTCGAAAGGTTCTTCGTCATATTCCCATAATTCCACGTTTGTAGCGTTTTTTCAAGTGTGAAAGCATAACACAATTTATGGATTAACATGCACGTAATAGAAGTGGATATGGTGTTCTTTGAATGCCCACTGATTGTTATGCATTTAGGGAAATTGAGGAAAAATGGGCAAATTTCAAAGATGAACCTCGTAATGTTAGGATTTCATTGGCAGATGATGGTGTTAATCCATTCGGAGAGCTTAGGTCTATTTACTCAGTGTGGCCTATTTTTTCTATCAACAATAACATTCCTCCTTGGATGTCAATAAAGAGGGAGCACATAATGTTGACAATGATTGTTCCACGTATTTGTTTACATTAATTTTTTGAATTTAACATTTTCATTTGTTTCAATTTTTGCATAATATCTTTTGTTTATTTATTTAATTATATATATTACATGATATCATTCCTATAGTAATTATGTGTAATTTCAAACAATTAGGTAAGTGCCAGTTTAAAGATATGAATGTATATATCAAGCCTCTTATCGATGAGCTACTAAAGTTATGGGTTGGCATCACAATGTATGACATATGTAAACCAATCGGGGAGAAGAAATTTAAATTCTATGGAATACTTTTATGGACAATTAATGATGTCCCTAAACTAACACATTTTTGTGGTATGTAGCATTCTAATGTTGCTTTTTAATACTATATAATTTTTTAATGTTATCATGGTGCATGTTTAATTTTTATATAATCTCATCGTATAATTGACATTAATCCATTTGTTGCAAGTCTTCAAACAAAGGGTGAATTTGCATGTCCAGTTTGTGGCCCTAAGATGAAGTATGATCATTCAAAAAGTTTAGGAAAGATGGTGTTTGATTAGTATAGGTACCTTCTTCCTAAGAACCATAGCTATCATACTACTAAAAAACATTTTTTCAATGGAAAAGAAGAGACTGGTTTAAAACCACGAAGAATGACACCTCGCCTATGGAGGTTGGAATATAATAGAAATCGTCAAGGTACTCAATTTCATAATGTATCGTAGATCATGTAATGTTTTGAATGTTTATTTTAATCATTGAATTT
>ML776765.1:807644-829652 GCA_009831015.1 Picea engelmannii
ATATATATAAATTAAAAAATAAATTAAAAAAAAAACATAAAACATTATAACAAAACCCACACCCATATGTTGATAATATATTTATAATATATAAATTATATATTATATATAATATATAATTTATATATTATAAATATATAATTTATATATTATAAATATATAAATTAAAAAATAAATAAGAAACAAAACCTAAAACATTTTGACAAAAATGAAGCCCATATGTTGATGCATATCCCGACCACACCCATATGTTGATCCATATCCCCACATCCCTGCATGTTGGCCATATGTTGATGCATATCCTCGCACCCTTACATTGATCCATATCCCCGCAACAGTATAGAGGACTGGTCATATTCCTGTGACAACATACCAACCATAGATGGAGAAAGAAGATGCAAAGAGAGGATAAAGACTAGGACGTGAACAAACTAGGAGAGAGAGGTCGTGAACAGAGGAGAAAGAGGGTAAAGAAAGAGGAGAAAGAGGTCAAGTGACTTATCCCTAACAATGACAGAAGGAAAGGTAGATTTCCATGACCAGAAATGCCTCGCACTTTTTCAGATTTACTCACATTTTTCTTGTGACCCTTCTAGGAAAAGTTGAATGTCCCTTGAAAGGCATGATCTCTGATCTCCAGAAATAGATCTCCAAATCCTTATTTTCCCAATTAATTCTTCTTTTAGAAATCATACTTATGCTAGCTCTGATTTGCTTCTCAATTTTTTCTGAGAAATTTTGAATTCAATAAATGGTTATAGTCCTTTTGATAGTTTTGTCTTTAATAGGCTTCAAAGGAGCATATTTCTGGAGGGAGAATTATAGGATTTTTTTTCATATAAATACATGTTTTCTTGGATGTCAGAGTTGAATGCAAATAGTAGTGTATCAATGGTATAGCTCATGAAATCTTATTTGTTTAAAATATTCTTCATGAGTGATCATGAATGGAGCAAAGCATTGTAGTTGATTTCAACTCAATATATATACTGTCCATAAATAAGTTTTGCAAGGAAATCTTAATAGGAAAACTTGACTAGTCAATGAAGCAAAATTCCACTTAATTCTAAGAGGCATTTAAATAGGAAAAGGCATTGGTGAGAAAAGTGTATAGTTGATAATGTCATAGTAACTTAATGCACTTTTATACCTTGCTTGGGTATTCCAATTAAGAAAAGTAGGCACTAATTTAATAGTCTTGGCCTTTGGTACCTGGAATCAACATCAAGTACAACTCATTTAACCATATTTGGCAGTAGGTTAACAGTCATAATGATTTGTATAATGCAAGGTAGATTACATTTTCATTAAGTATGTGTGCGCTATAATAGA
This sequence comes from Picea engelmannii, assembly GCA_009831015.1. Taxonomy (NCBI): domain Eukaryota; kingdom Viridiplantae; phylum Streptophyta; class Pinopsida; order Pinales; family Pinaceae; genus Picea; species Picea engelmannii. The sequence continues at coordinate 808,977 of ML776765.1, forward strand.
GATACACCACTCACATCTACCAATAGAGTTAGATGGATAGCATATACAAAACATCATATACAAAACAACACAGAAAAACAACAGATGTGTATTATTTCTATATAAGGATAAAGTACAAAGTACAGATCCTTAATTCCCTCATCCTTGTTGAATAACTTCTCAAAGGAATGATAAAAAAAGAACAATCTTCCTTGCTACCTCTTATTTCAATCTTAAACTCCTAAGCTTTATCTATTTCTACTTCTAAACCAATGATTTAGTGTTCAGGTTTTCTATCTATACAAGATAATGTCTATAAGTTATTAGTAAGCACCATTTCAATATTAGATAGGTTGGTTTTGGCCTGTCCCTTTTTGTCTTCCAATCAATGTCCAATGATTGATGGTTCATGTTGGTCAATGTTGTTGGTCACTCAATTAGTTGATATTGGATGGATTGACCATCCATCATCTTGTTTGTCAAATATTGAAACTCTTTTTGAGTCAGTCTTTTGTAAACCATTTGCTAGCCTGAAACAATTGTCCTTAGCTTTCTAGTTGGCATGTTTTAATCTTTTTATTCTTCCTCAACCAACAAAATATTATACCTTTAGAATGGCTTTCCTGTCTTTGGAATCAAGTCTGATGTGTTTGGTGAGATGATCGAACTGTCCTCTTCATCTAGTACTAATGGTTTGGACCGGGAAACAAAACAAGAAAAATCCACTGAACTTGAAACATGGGCTAGAAGGTTTCAATATAACAAACGAGCCCCCACATATAAGAAATCCATTTCATTCAAGATCCCAAAAATGCAATGCATTATATAAATGAAATTAGATACACAATTTCACATGATAATGGATCATAACATCAACTCACATCATAATTCAACTCCATCAAACTATAACAACTCACATTTACATCATAACAATCTATAGATTTACTTTCTACTATCTAGAACATTGGAGATATGATAATGTGCAAATTTTATTGTGCATTGAGAATTTCAAATTTACATGGTCATAGTGTCATGTGCTAACATAAAATTAGATGATAGATCTAGTGAATTCTAGACATTGGGCATGTCATGGTAGATTTTAGATTGGCAATCAAATTCATTTTGATCCATGCCATCACTACTTCTTTTGTTATTGAGTGTTCATTCAACCAAAGCCTTTAGGTTGAACTTGATCAGATTGGGTGAGATCTGTTGATATTATGGTAGTTGCGGGAGGTATTTACCTCCATGTGTAAAAATGAAAAGAATAGAATATTCTAGGAAGCAAGAAGAAACCCTAATGAGTTGGCTAATAAACCTAGAAGACAAGTTGTCTCAAGAGGATGATTTGTATTAGGTTATTATCCTCCAAGAGAAGAAGTTGGCCAGAAGAAATATTATATATTGAGTAAATAGGCACCCAGAATGAGAAGTCGGCCCAAGCATTTAGCCAGAATTAGTATAAATACAGGAGGCCAGTCTTCATTCTGGTAGGCATTCTCATAACTACATAGCTCACTTGTGTGCACTGCAGTTACCCAATTTGTGTACAAGTTTGGAGGAGAGATGCAGTTGCAGCTGCTACAACTAGCAGATTATGTTTTGTCTTGGACTATCTCTTGGTTATGGTTTGGACTATCTAATAAGCTCTTGTTTGGTGCACTATCCTTGGATAAAGATTCACTACCCTTTGTTTGGCTATCTATCCCAGGGTTTTCTTTCGGAGTGATTCTCTGTCAAGGTTAAGGTGCTCGGAGGGTGGCTTCGGCCTATGGTTGGGTGAAAATAGTGATATTGTCTATGGTAAAATGAGAAAATCCATTCACATTATAACATCCATGATGATTGTGCTATTTGTAAACACCAAGAGACATGACAAAGCTAGTCTCCTTGCCTTCCCTAGGTATTGGCACATGTAATAGGGGGAAATGATAAACCTCCCATACCTAAACTTGAAAAATTATATGGATTCTATGAACTATTGTGGATTTTGAAGATGATTCTTAATGTGATCCAACTAATGGAATTTACATTTGACATGAATCACTTCTTATATTGTATTGGAATTGTGTACATGACCCTGGATTGATACTTACATTGAGTCACTTGTACCTTACTTTAGATGATGTACCTGGCATGTATATGACTTGGATTGAGCCACATCCATATATGTACATCCACAGTTGTTAGGTTTCACTCAACCACATTACAGAGGGTGTAGTTGTACTTCCTCCTAGTCATCAAGATTATTGTTGCCCCACAGTAGTACTAATCTGAAGTGTGGAGGGAATGCCTCTTTTATTTCAAACCCCATAGTCTATACCTTTGCATCCACATTGTTATATAGATCTAGATCAACCCTGCACTTCACTTTCCTTTGCACTTAACATATCCCCTTACTTTTTATGTGATTTCTGCTATGTGCATCAGCCTTCCCCGTAGCCTTTACATCATGTCACCCTTTTTCCTTATCCTTTTTCTTGTAGATGCAAAGTGAAAAGTGCAAAGATATGAACTTCCCTTCACTGCATTCTTAGCTTTGCATGCATAAAAATTTCTAAGGAAAAATAATAGGATTTTGGCCAAACTTGGAAAGGAGGTTTTGTTGAAGGCCTTAAACCCTGTAAAACTGTAGCTTAGAGCACTAAAATTGAACATAAATAAAAAAGAAACCATTAAAGAGAACCTTCTTTATTATTGGTCCATTTAGGATTGAACCACACAAGCCCATTGGGAGTATTTTGGTCTATAAGATTCATCCCCTTCTCTTTCTTCCACCTCTTCAAGCAATGGAAGTTGGATGATGCATAATGTAGGAATGGATGGAGTTGCATGAAAATGTGGGATGTATGTTGCATGGATGTTGTATCAACAAGGTGAAACCCCCATGATCCTTATGAGTATTCAAGATGTGTATGGTGGTCTCTATAATCATAAAATTTTATTATGTTAGAAATGATGACATTTGATTCAATATTGTATAGGTGTTCTAAGTGAACTATGACATTTGCATGGTATTTTTAAAATTTGGGTCATTTTGCAATATTGCACACATAGTAATCTATCAAGAAATTATTTCTTTGCTTAAAACCTCTTTCTCCTTCCCATATCTAGTTTTCATCAAAGTTGAATTTCTTGCATTTCATTTTTCTCTTGCATGGTTTAAAGAGTCAATTCAAAATGTCATTAGTTTCACAACCACTCCTTCGAGTAAAAACAACCTAAAATCAAGCGCTAATTAAAATTTATCTAGAAAATTTTCTAGGGCTCTTCAAAACCATCTTAGCTTAGGTGTAGAGCTTTGGAATATTATTGTGAGAATAAATTTCCAAAGATGCTAAAAAAACATAAAGCCTTGAGTTAGGGAGTGAAATCCAGTTGCTATATCACTGACTTTGGGAAACCCTTCTAACACAAGGGTCAATCATGAGGTCGCATTAGGGCCCTCAGAGTAATCAACCCTACTTTGTTGGTCCTGGTGTCGACTGTCGTCTGTCCCCCCTCTGCTTTGGTATAGTAGGTGGTACCATAGAGGCCATAATATTTTAGACTTCCTACACAAGGTGACATCACAGGGAAGGTGGTGTTGTACCTGGGATTGACGTTGGCTAGACTCACTCGAACTCCTTGGAGGGTTGCCCACTACTCGGTGAGTTAAATTGAACCAAGGAATTAGTTTGTTAAGCATGTTTTCAACATAACTTTCCCACCCGCTTAAACTCAACCCCTTTGCGCATCGATTATATGATGTTGGATTCCATCACCAACTAGTGCTTCTTTGTGAGAAGGTTTGTTTGCATGCTCCTACATTAATTGGTGTGTGTTGTTTTTTCTCCTTAGTTGGCCTTATGATTGAGTTTGTGTCTATTGGCATCAATTTTGGGTTAATTCCTCATTTGATCAATACAAAATATAGATACAATAAAGAGGTAACAAATAGCTCATAATTCTCCAACATTGTTCTATACAATTAATGCAAAAAACACCAAATGGAATGGTTTACACAAGGTCAATGGAGAATGTTATTGGAAAATTAAAATATTATCATAAACCCACATCTCATATATTTGTACATGCACCATAGATTCACAATATTTTATGAAGAGGTTCGGGAGAAATGCCTCCATGCAAAATTGTCCACATTAGAATTGTCCACTACTTCTGAGGGGTTGGCACCCATGAGTGAGGGGTGCTCTAGCTGAAATCCTATCCAAGGAATCCATCAGAGTGTACGGTTCCTCAATTCAAGTCTCGATTTTTGTTTTATGCCTAGTTGCAAGTCGCATCCCAAACCATTTCGGGGACTCTTGCCAATTCCTCCTTGGGGCATAAAATCCTAACAGAGCAACATTTTTGAGTTCCATGAGATTTTGCATGCTTGTTTAGGCATGGAATAGGTGACCACATTTTCCATCTGCTCCCGAGGCATGGTTTCGTAAATTGGACCCTTAAATCCAAATCTTGCATTGCTTCTTATTGAGCAAAGCACTAGTTATTGAAATCGATGGAAAAAACAACTTCTTAGGGGTTGGAATTGGGAGTGAGGGGTGATATAGCTAAAATCCTATGCCAGGAATCCAACAGAGATGATGGTTCCTCAATATAAGAATTGGTTTTCATTTTATGCCCAGTTGCAAGTCGCATCCCAAACCATTTCGGGGACTCTTGGCCATTCCCTCTCATAGCATAAAATAGTAACGAAGCAACATTTTTGAGTTCCATGAGATGATGAAATATTTTTTAGGAATGGACTAGGTGACCAAATTACCCATCCACTCCTAAGGCATGGTTTTTTAAATTGGACCCTTAATCCAAATGCTGCATTGCTTCAAATTGAGAAAAAGTACACTAGTTCTCGAAATCAATGATTAAAGGAACTTCTAAGGCATGGAACCCGTGAGTGAGGGGTGATATAGATTAAACCATATCCCAGAAATCCATTGGGTTCGATAGTTCCTCAATCTGACTCTCAATATTCATTATATGCCCAATTGCATAACGCATCCCAACCCATTTCGGGGACTCTTAGCCAATTGCTCCTGAGGACATAAAAACCTAACAGAGCATCATTTTTGAGTTCTGTGAGATGCTGCAAAATTGTTTAGGCATGGACTAGGTGACTATATTTTCCATCCTCTCCCGAGGCATGGTTTTGTAAATTGGACCCCTTAATCCAAACGATGGTTTGCTTCAAACTGAGAAAAACACTAGTTCTCGAAATCAATGAGTAAAGAAACTTCTGAGGCATGGAACCTGAGAGTGAGGGGTGATATAGTTGAAATCATATCCTAGGAATCCATCGGAGTCGATGGTTCCTCAATCCAAGTCTCTATTTTTGTTTTACGCCCAGTTGAAAGTCGCATCCCAAACCATTTCGGGGACTCTTGACAATTCATCCTCAGGGCATAAAATCCTAACAGAGTAACATTTTTGAGCTCCATGAGATTTTTCATGCGTGTTTAGGCATGGAATAGGTGACCACATTGTCCATCCACTCTCGAGGTATGGTTTTGTAAATTGGACCCCTAAATCCAAATGTTTCAGTACTTCTTACTGAGTAAAGAACTAGTTATCAAACTTGATGAAAAAAACAACTTCTGAGGGGTTGGAACTGAGAGTGAGGGATTCCCTAGCTAAAATCATATGCTAGGAATCCAACAGAGACGATGGTTCCTCAATCAGAGACTCAGCTTTCTTTTTATGCCCAGTTGGAAGTCGCATCCCAAACCATTTCGGGGGCTCTTGGCCAATTCCCGCTTAGGGCATAAAAGACTAACATATCAACATGTTTGAGTTCCGTGAGATGTTGCAAGCTTGTTTAGGCATGGACTAGGTGACCAAATTATGAATCCGATCCTGAGGCATGGTTTAGAAAATTGGATCCTTAATCCAAATGTTGCATTGCTTCAAACTGAGCAAAACACTAGTTCTTGAAATCAATGATTAAAGAAACTTTTGAGGCATGGCACCCATGAGTGAGGGGTGATATAAATGAAATCCTATCCTAGGAATCCATCGAAGTCAATGATTCCTCAATCTAAGTCTCGATATTCGTTATATTCCCATTTGCAAGTCGCATCCCAAACCATTTCGGGGACTCTTGGCCAATTTCTCCTGAGGGCATAAAAACCTAACGGAGAAACATTTTTGAGTTCTGTGAGATGATGCAAGATTGTTTAGGAGTGGACTAGGTGAATATATTTTCCATTAGCTCCCAAGGCATGGTTTCGTAAATTGGACCCCTTAATCCAAATGTCGGTTTGCTTCAAAGTGAGAAAAACACTAGTTCTCGAAATCAATGAGTAAAGCAACCTCTGAGGCATGGCACCCGAGAGTGAGGGGTGATCTAGCTGAAATCCTATCCTAGGAATCCATAGGAGTCAACGGTTCCTCAATATGAGTCTCGGTTTTTTTTTTATAACCAGTTGCAAGTCACATCCCAAACCATTTCGGGGACTCTTGGCAATTCATCCTCGGGGCATAAAATGCTAACGGAGCAACATATTTGAGATCCATGAAATTATGCATGCTTGTTTAGGCATCGAATAGGTGATGACAATTTCCATCCACTCCTGAGGCATGGTTTCATAAATTGGACCCCTAAATCCAAATGTTGCATTGCTTCTTACTATGCAAAGCACTAGTTATCGAAGTCGATGAAAAAAACAACTTACGAGGGGTTGGAACTGCGAGTGATGGGTGCTCTAGATAAAATCCTATGCCAGGAATCCAATAGAGATGACGGTTCCTCAATTCGAGACTCAGTTTTCATTTTATGCCCAGTTGCAAGTTGCATCCCAAACCATTTCAGGGACTCTTGGCCAATTCTCGCTCAGGGCATAAAAGACTAACGAAGCAACATTTTTGAGTTTCATGAGATGTTGCAAGCTTGTTTAGGCATGGAATAGGTGACCAAATTATCCATATTCTCCGAAGGCATGGTTTCATAAATTGGACCCTTAATCCAAATGATGCATTGCTTCAAACTGAGAAAAACACTAGTTCTCAAAATCAATTATTAAAGCAACTTCTGAGGCATGGCACCTGTGAGTGAGGGGTTCTCTAGATGAAATCCTATCCTAGGAATCCATCAGAGTCAACGGTTCCTTAATCTGAGTCTTGATATTTGTTATATGCCTAGTTGCAAGTCGCATCCCAAACCATTTCGGGGACTCTTGGCCAATTGTTCCTAAGGGCATAAAAACCTAATAGATCAACATTTTTGAGTTTTGTGAGATGACGCAAGATTGTTTAGGTGTGGACTAGGTGACTATATTTTCCATATGCTCTCAAGACACGGTTTTGTAAATTGGACCCCTTAATCTAAATGTTGGTTTGTTTCAAACTGAGCAAACCACTAGTTCTCAAAATCAATGAGTAAAGAAACTTTCGAGGCATGGCACCTGGGAGTGAGGGGTTCTCTAGTCGAAATACTATCCTAGGAATCCATTGGAGTCGACAGTTCCTCAATCCGAGTCTTGATTTTTGTTTTATGCCTAGTTGCAAGTCGCATCCCAAACCATTTCAGGGACTCTTGGCAATTCATCCTCAAGGAATAAAACCCTAACAGAGTATCATTTTTGAGCTCCATGAGATTCTGCATGCCTATTTAGTCATGGACTAGGTGACCACATGGTCCATCCACTCCTGAGGCATGGTTTCATAAATTGGACCCCTAAATCCAAATGTTGCATTGCTTCTTACTAATCAAAGCACTAGTTATCGAATCGATGAGAAAAACAACTTCTGATGGGTTTGAACTGGGAGTGAGGGGTGCTCTAGATAAAATCTTATTCTGGGAATATAACAGAGATGAAAGTTCCTCAATTCGAGTCTCGGTTTTTGTTTTATGCCTAGTTGCAAGTCGGATCCCAAACCATTTCGGGGACTCTTAGCCAATTCCTTCTCAAGGCATAAAAGACTAACGAAGCAACTTTTTTGAGTTCCATGAGATGCTGCAAGCTTGTTTAGGAATGGACTAGGTGACCAAATTATCCATCCTCTCTCAAGGAATGGTTTCATAAATTGGACCCCTTAATACAAATGTTGCATTGCTTCAAACTGAGAAAAACACTAGTTGTCGAAATCAATGAGTAAAGCAACTTCTGAGGCATGGCACCCAGGAGTGACGGTTTCTCTAGCTGAAATCCTATCCCAGTAATCCATCGGAGTGGACGATTCCTCAATCTGAGTCTCGATATTAATTTTATGTCTAGTTTCAAGTCGCATCCCAAACCATTTTGGGGACTCTTGGCCAATTTCTCCCGATGGCATAAAAACTAACTAACTACATTTCTCTGTCAACTAACTACTATATCTTACTACCTTGAAAAAAGACTGCACCAATTTAAACTGCACATTGAGTTTAACAACCACTACTTCCTACATAAAAATGTGGGTTTCACTATTGTTAACCATTGCCATAACTAACTTATTCTTCAACTTGGATTGAACAAAAATAATATTTGTATAGTTCTAATCTTGGCTTGAACAAAACTAATATTTGTATAGTTCTACTCTTGTATCAAACAAAACTAATATTTGTATCGTTCTACTCTTGGCTTTGCTTAGACATATTGCCAACTAATGAACCCAATATTTGCAACACACCAACTGATGGTTGGATTTCCTACTCCATAGCATTGACCCTCATCTTCAATGAACATTTCTTATAATAATTATAATTTGCACAAATCCAACAAACAACAACCTTACTACTATTTTTTTCTTAGATCCACATGATAAATTTATCATGTCCTTAGTGTTATCACAGTAATATGTCCTTTATATTTTCAAAACCAAGAGGGATATCACATTAAATTAGGTGGTTGACCACTAATATTGGTAATTGCACCCTAGTCTAATTGTGCATCCAAAACTAAAGATATAAATTTTTTATTTAGAACTTTGAATATGATGATGGAATACTAACTAACAACATGTGTACATGCAACTTAAGGTACAACCAAACAAGTACTTGTCAAATATTTCTTCTTTGAGTGAGGAAAGATTAGGACAAATAGAGGTCGAAAATGCGATTGCATCTAGTAGATATGATAAGAAAAAAAGGACCAGAGGTGAAAATGTCAGAATAAAATTTTGTGGACGCATGAAATTTTTTCTTGACGAAGGAGGATCATGCTCTTATGATGATGAGAGCATAGGAGACATAGAGGTTCCACTCATGTATAAGCATCTAGTGAAACAATGGGTACTTAAGGAACTACCACCTATAGATGTTGACTTTGTTGTCAACAATAGGATATATCGCATTGCACCATCCTCCCTGCATGGCTTGGGGATATTTTCCATGGATGGAATAATTGTAAAATAAAATACAGTAACTAAAATGATGGACTATGTCGGACCGTGTTACAATTATAACGATTGGATGCGGTTGTTCCGGTACATGTGAAGTATGCAGAGATATGCACTTGCCGCAAATTATATACAACTAATAAACAAGGATAAAAATAAGGGAGGGACTATCTATATTGATGGAAGGCCTAAAGATTATGGAAATATCGTAGGTTTTATAAACAACACACGACCCGAGACAACAAACAAACAACCGAATTGCATATATGAGGGACATGAAGATAATTAGGTAGTCCCATGCACAATAAAAAAGATATCTCCCCGGGAATAGTTATTAGTGGATTACCATTTGAATCGAATAGAAACATTGACTAATAGTGTGCAGGTTCTTATGCAACACCTCTTTAAGAAACGTCTACTTATTGCATTATATTTTTTTATTATCTTTAACATTGTTGCAAATATTATCTTTAACATTTTTTTTTTGTTATGGTTAACAATTTTGTAAATATTTGGGGGTTCTAATTATATTATAATGTGGCAGGATGATCGTGGAAAAGGGTCAGCCGCAGAACATGTAAATGATTATCAATTTCCACTTTCATTTTACGTTGTTTTTATTATTTTCTTATATAATTTTATTGAAATAGCATTGTTTTTGTTGAAATTATATGTAGTCTGCAGGCCATGTTGATCATGATTCCACCGATGATGAGGGGTTTTATTCATCCGTTGATCTATTGGTCTTAATAAAAAAATGATTATTAAAGATAACAAGGAACTTGCTAGCTTCTTAGGTCGTCCAGATCAAACTCCCGATGTCAAAGAAAATATCAAGCTCCTTATGTCAGAAATTAACACATTAAAGGTAATAACCATAATTTAAAGTGTTCTTTTTAATGTACTCATATGTTCAATTATGATACTTTGTTGTTTAACTTTTACATTATCTCACGGAAAAACATTTTCTTTTTTATAAAGACATTTTTGGAGTCTGTTCAACCCGATGTTGGTAGTAGTGGCTCTACAGAGACGCTACAGAGTCCTGATGTGGGCAGTCATATAGCTGCTAGAGTATTATTTACTTCTCCATCTTCCACACATAATTTATATAGGAGCCATGACACGCACTGCCAGACATCCACACCTCGATTAGAGTCTAGAGATGGTGGTAGAGATGAGGATCATAGTGATGTGGTTGAGATGGTTTCATTTCCTAGAGCTAGACATGTGACAAGCACGGGGACCCTTCCGTGCACATTATTGGTCGATGATAATGGACTTCCATTAAAACAATCAAGACTCCCAAGTAGTTTTAATTCATATTTTAATCATTTAATGTTGTCCTTCTCATACAGAAATCATCTAGAATATTAATTTTAAATTAATGATCATATATTTTTGTGTGTAGGAAACGACCTTTTTTATAGGCACCTAGAGAGCAAGACCTTGTTGAGTTTTGGGGAAACCTTATGCATGAGGTGGAATTTCCAGAGTTCCAACCTCAAAAAGGAACTTATAGATTATCTTGAAGGCCTCTTTGGAGTAGACACATTCAATAAAAAAGAGGGCACCTCTGCAGTGGGTGAATATTTAAAATATACATGGGATGTTTATAGATGAAGCTTGGCAAGAAATCCTAGGTATGAGCGCCCTCCCTCAATTTCAGAGAGGCAGTGGAAGGCGATCATTGATGATGCAAAAGAGAATATTTTGAAAAATCAGGAGAACAAATAACTGGTACACCAAGGTAAATTACAATTTTTTTATTTCAATACCATCTTTATTTTTCTTTAGATCTAAATAAAAGTGTGGTTATATATAACATACTTGGAAATTTTGATGATAGGTTGCCTGACACTTCGAAGGCAACCAAAGAAAGGATTGAAAAACATGGCCAACACAAGCTAGTCTAGGGTGGCTACTCGAGGTTATAGTCATGAATCGTAAGTACCCAAACATCTTAAGAATATTTTTTGTATCACCTTACAACTTTAATGTAATTGCAGCCAAAAACATTAAAAAACCATACCCTTATGCAATGCAGGGCAATGACTTTGGAACTGAAACCACGGAGGAAGACCTCCAACTTGGTTACAAGTACGACTATAAATCCATGGCTGATCGCAGGAAAATCATGGGGAAGACCCCAAGATCGAATTTGCAGGAGAAGGTAAATAAAAATCAGTCCACATTAACCTTTCATTACTTATAAAATACGTAAATGTTTGATATCTCCCATAATTTAATGTCTTATTTTGTTTTAATAAGCGGAGCATCACTATCAACGAAACCATTAGTACTGGACAAAAAAGCGTTGATACTGAAACACAACCAGAAGATCATGGTGCTCCCCAATAGCCCCATCCCGGTGAGGTGCAGCCACAAGATGTTCCTATGACTGAGGTCCACGGCAGTAAAATGTTTATATATTAATCATATACTTAATAATTTTGTACTTATAAATTTTGACGTTTCAATGGAATAGAATTTCATAGTTGATCCTCCTCAACCTGAAGATCAAGTGAATAGGCTGCCATCCATTCCAACGGTGTCGATTAGAGGACCAGGTAAATAATTACATTGCAGATTTTTTTTTTAATATTAATGAACTACTTCAATGATATTTAAAAATTGTCCATATAAATTTAATATATTTTATTTTTGTAGGTGATGTCCCATCACAACAACATCCATGTCATGGGTACGAGACCAGACGTACTTGGCGTGAAAGGAATGAAACAACAACAATTGCTGAAGAGAACCTAGTAAACGAAGACATGGAGATGGATGAATTACTTAAGACCTGGAAAGCACAAAATAAGACTAAAAGAAATTCATGATGTCATGTAATAATTTTATAAGACAGTTAGATGTACATTATATAGTTGAACATGTAATGATGCATATAATGCATTGACATTATGGCTACTTTTTCATCTGATAATATACACAAGGATATTTCTATGGCTTGTATATATCTGTGAATGTAATTTTGTTATACACTTAATGATAATTTCAGGTTCTCTTATAAGACTTGGTATATATTGATTCAAGACGTGAGAATGCAAGCAAGACCTGGTGCCTTGTGCTTGGGCTATGGAGTCTAGGCAACAAATAGAACTTGAATATGCAATATGAAACTTCCAAAATCTTGTGACAAGATATATGCAACTTTGAAAGTCTTGTGACATGTGACATGTGGCAAGCATCTTTTTCCAAGCAATGTGCAAACTTTAAACTTGGTGCAACATGCAGAAATGAATTTTTGGGAAGATGCAATAATAAGTTTTAAGGATTAAACATGAGGGGTTGGAAATGGCCATGCCAATCATTTTATAATATTTTTTCAGAGCATTACCCTTATTTTCATTGTGTCTCACATGACAAAGAAACAAAATCACATTGCCATTGTCAATTTATATGTGGAGGGTTATTCAAGGTTTCAAGATTTTCTTCATATTATCCTACTTTAATTCTTTCATGGCCATGTTAATCCATATAAAGGTCCATTATATAAACACTCATTGTTATAATGTTGACATAAATTGCAATATTCACTTTGTCGATTAGAGGGCACAATTTTGGCAACAATTTAATGTTTTTAGTTCCATGAAATTTATTTTGTTTCTTCAACAACATTAAGGATTAAACATGAGGGGTTGGAAATGGAAATGTCAAAAATTTACTCTTTCACACATGTGCATCATCTCAATCTTCATGTCTACAATATGTGGAGTGTTATTCAAGGTTTCAAGACTTTCTTCATATTTTCATACTTTATTCTTCTCATGGTCATGTTAATCCATATAGAGGTTCATGATATAAACACTCATTGTTCTAATGATGATATAAATTCATATCTTCACTTTTTCTATTAGAGGGCACAATAATGGAAACAATGAGAGAGTTTTGACCATATGTCAACTAATTTTTGCCTTTAAAAAAAAATCAATGATGTGCAAGGGAGCACTGTGTCTGTGAGAGGTCCTCTACATATTGAAATATTGATAATTAGTTCATGAAAGTGTCCTACATATTGAAATACAAATTTGGTGGACCCAACAAACAAATTATTTACCACACCGCATTTCGCACAAAATGACACTTCCATCAACAAAGAAATAGATGGGATAGTACGTTGAAGTCATTGAGTCAACACAATGGACTCAACAGTTGACTAGGATGGAAATCCATGAAAGCATCCATAGACAAACCCTATTAGGGAGCCACAATAATCCTTGAAACTCCAAATAGAATGGAGAAGGCTTTGTTTTTCAGTGCCTCTCACAATGAGCTTCGCCAAACTTACAACTCATGTTTTTTGTAATATATGTTATTACATATATATGTAGTAGAATATATATGTATGTTTTATTACACATATATGTAATAAAATATATAAATTATTATACACACACACACCGTAACACATCAAATATGTTATTGTATCCCAACTCCATATTACAATACTTGATCTACATCCACCTACAAATATAACAATAGACTAGACCTTATAACAATAGAGACTTGGGACCCATTTGGATGAGAAGGATTATGAATTGGCACCCAATTGGCCAACTTACTTAAGTCATTAGATAAATAATAACATAAAGAGAAAACATTATTAACCCCATAAAAACTTAACAATCAAGTGCTTTTATAACATATTGTATTTGTAGATGATCCCTTGCTAAGTTGAAATCCTGCAATAGGATTTGAAATTAGCCTCGTTGTTACTTTTTATTGCACATGTAACCAAAGTATGTCAATGCCAAGTGCCTTTGGGTGTCTTGGATGACACCTTAATTTATTATCAATCCCTATGAAGCACCATCAAAGTGTAAGTTATGCCAAGTAGGTTTTGGTTTTTGCTAGTATATTGATGATGTCTTAATGGTTCTTTTATCATTTCCATTAGAAACATTTTAGGGTGGGTTTACTAATACTAAAGGAATTCATTTATACATGAACTAGGTTATAGTCATAACGATGATACTTAATATGATGATGATGGCAATGCCCCTCTTAAATTAAATACAATATTTTGAATGTTTAGAACTCTTAGGTGGTTATGGTACCTTAGACAAGTTCAATTTTCATTTTCATTTATCATAACCATGAAATATTTGGTGAGGGGGATCAAAATCCTAGGATGTATTGCTTCAAGGATTTACAAGGAAAATTTATACCACAATGAATTACGGGTTCTACTTGTGTTAGTTATGGTAGGTTTTGGCTCATTCATTTCTAAATCACAGTTTAATTGATTCAAATAAACAACCTTAAAAATAACATGAATTAGGTTTGATTTCATGATATGTACATGAACATCATAAAATTTTAACATCAAAAATTCATATCTCACCTTTAAATATCTCACAAATCCTTATTCAGGTAAATCATATAACTTGACTATGGGATTCTAAAAAGGCATATCACTTTTCTTCCCCTACTCACCTACTAGGAAATTCAAGGTAAAGGAGAAGCACCCTAACGTACCTTATCTTCTACTAGGTTATCACCAAACCTTACTATGAAATAATCACCAAAACATTAACTCACATACCTTCCTTATAGATATCCTAAACTTCTTAGTTATTGAAAGTATATATATGGTTCCTTAACCTAATTTGTAATCTAATAACCCTTATTAGGCATAATGGAAGGGGGTTACCCTATTATAACCTAGTCTGAGTTGCACTTACAAGTAAGCCTCCCTCTGAACACATATATCTCTTTTTCTATCCAACATTATTTTGGCTCATTTAATTATTTTATTAGATGAGATATCACACAAAAGTATGATGGATATATCCTTGTATTTAAAGCCTTGACATTAACTCCTATGTGTTATCCAAAACTCTATCCAGGACTATCATAAAATTGTAGAAGTATTCCACTGTCAATGGTGATTAAAGTGTTGATGTCTTGCAATGTTTTTATGACACCTTGTTTTCCACATCCCAAATAAGCCAACATATGTTAAGGAATTCCAAAGGACCTTGTAATTAGTCCAATCATTGTCTCTTTTCACTATTTTATGAAGGTTTGTTAACCATATTTTGTTGTGGTGTTTGCATGTCTTTTGTCTTGTTTGGTCGACCACGATACATTCCTACCCTAACCACCCCAAACAATCTACCCAAACAATGCAACATTTATATTGTTTGCTAGTTGAGAGGGTCGATTCATGCGACAATCATGGTTCCAAAGAATTGATCTATATTGTATGATGAGAAACAGATTAATTTATGAGTGTTGATGAATGAATGATAAGTTTGGTTAATGATATAATTTTTATGACTTGACATATAATAATGAAATTTGCTAATCTGGTAGCATTGTATTTCTTCTAAAGTTATTACATTGAGCTCGTTGCCTTATTCTCTCTTTACAATAGTGACACTTCATGTGTTTCATGGAATATACTTATTGAATGGATGCAAACTTATATTGGTTATGAACTTGTTACAATGATGCTCTATTTCATTACTATCATAATGACCCAATTTCATGCTTAAATGTTTCATAAGTGCTTGTTCATGATTCACTTCTTGCACATATGAAATTTTCTAAATGATGACTATCTTGTGAATGAATATGTACTTTTTACTTAGAAAGTTTCACCTTGAACATTGTATATTGCTTCATCACTAATTATGAGTAATGGTGCATTGGTGTGTCGTGTTTAATAAAATAATTGTTTTACTTTCAAGCATTCATTGAACATTTTATTCTCTTACTTTTCTTGAAGCATTAGTTTAGAGAAGTCAACCCAAGTCAAACAAATTCATTGTTCTCACATGTCTAGAAATGCAATGATAGAACTTAGTACTATCCCCCTAGGAAAACCCTCCTTATGTTAGAAACCATGGCTTAGAAATGTAGAGGCAAGGGCACTAATTTCATAGAAGGTATTTAATGGCACCATATTAAAATGTATAATCCATGAGTAAATATAAAAAAAGAATATAAAATCATATATAAGGCCATCAGAGTTTATTTGAACAACAAAGCAATAATTTCTTTGGAAGGTTTGAGTATTTATTTTTCCTCACCTTTTTAGGACAAAGAAGTCTTTGAGGCCACAGAGATGTTAAATATGTAAATCTAAGTTAGAGTATTGTTTTTTGATATAATTGTGTAATTTTTTAAACAATATAGTTAGTTAGAACAGTCAGGTCAGTAAACAGACTCAACCAACCAACCAACCAACAACTTTGCTTGGATGACCTATTTAGTGTGCAATCATAGCACCTTCTATAATTGGCTCAAAAATCAAATTTTAATTTTTTTTCTCAATTAGCAACTCCAATTAGTTCAAAATCCAAAATAGTGTGTGATATCTCATCTAATAAAATAATTAAATGAGATATCGCACACTTAATTTTGCTCAATTAGGAACTCCAATTAGTTCAAAAGGAAATTCAAATTCTCCCCCAAAACATTAAATTCTATTTCATAATTCATGTTGGTTGTTGCCATATTATGAATGCAAACATCTTTGTGGTTTTCCACAGGCACCAAACTGCATACCATTTTTCTTGTAATGCTTAATCTTGCACATAGCCAACAAATTGTCAGTATTTGTTGTACATCATATTCAATTGCAATATGTACAAAATCTTATGCAATGATCTTAGAATTTCCTGCACCTAGCAATTCAATAACAATTACTCAACAATTTAATAAACTAGAATGATTCATCATTCTATGCATATGCATGTTCACAGTAATATCTGTAAGTTCATTACTTCTTTTTTTATGAACAAGAAAATTTCTTGTAGTCAATGATCATGTGACTACTTGACTTGAAAATTTCATGTTGCAATGTCTAACACCTCCCTTAAATGTCCTCAACTTCATAAGTTAACAACATTTCAGTTGTTAGTAACAATTATTTCCATGCAATAATATATATTCATGTACTTACAAGACTCATTCAGCCATTGCATTTAGCACAAAATTCTATCACTTACTATGCATGAGTGAAAATCTCAATGTACACTTATTCAATGCACCTTGCATTAAATTACATAATTCTTTTTATCTCGGTCATGTATCTCACCATCCATGAGTTGGAATTCTGGCCAATGTGTTGACACATTCTCCACACACTTCCTATTGTCTTTCCAATTAATTGGATGCCTTTCTTTTCAACCCAAACACTACACCAAGAATATAATTCTGTGGTGTTCATTAGTGTTAGAAAAACAATTGCAGTCCAAGTTTTATTTAAAGGTAGGAATCTTTTAGTACCTGTGTGGCTCATAACCTTTGCATATCCATACCTTTCCATATCCAACCATTTCCTAGTCTCATACATGACTAGCTTACTGGCATTCATTCCTATAACAAGTTTTGATCTTTTAATTCTTTGGTTATTACCCCATAACCAAATTAACATGACATTCTACTATGTCATTGTGTGCATTCAGAAGCTAAAAAGATTTGAATTAATACAGGCCTCCAACCTTTACTACATCTAGTGTTATGCATTCAATAATATAATCATGTGATTTTATAAAATAACTCTGGCTGAGGAAATTCTTACCTAAATTTCCTTTCACAAATTATGCAAAAAAAGAGTAATAAAAACTCATACCTGCATGACTGCCATTAATAAATTTTATACTACCTAAAAGTCTGATGGAAGTGGAAGATTTCATGATTCTTATACCAAACTTATAACCAACACTTCATATCTCTATTGCTTCAATCCTTATGCAGCAACATAACCAAAAACACTTGCAAACATGCAAGAATTCTTTCCTTTGGCTGACCCAACAAGCCATAATAGACTTGCTGCCACATAAATTGTAGAAACTTCTTTCTCCCTAAAACAAATTTCCTTGTTGAACCCAGGAATCTACAATTCTTTCTGGATTCCTAAATCTTCTTCTTCTCCTCCTACTGTGATCACTGTGCATGATTATTCATGCCCTGATCACTTTCGACACAGTGCCCCTAAGTCAATGAGGTCTGTTGACCTCCCGGTCAAAGGATCTTTCAATCTTCTAAGTCGAATTGACTCTTCAGGCTCGTGATTGAACCCAAAACAATTATACACAGGCCCCCTTTTCTCCTTTAGGCACAGGTCTTGTGATACCCGCACCCTCTATCTGCACGCTTATGAAATGTCAATTTTTAGGCACTAGCTCCTTTTTCATTAACCCCTTTCTTCATACGGCCCTAGGCTATGACCTCATGGAAAACTGTGATTGCAGGTGTGGGTAAGAGTGGTTTTAGGCCAACCCACTTTTTGTCTTGCAATTCACCTCCAGCTGCCACACATCACTTTGTTAAAACCATGGTATAAATTGCGGCCCGCTCTCATATTTTTAACATCCGAGCAAGTTCTGGCCCTGCAATCCAGCTCATCCGTCGATCTCCAATCCCTTGGTGATGATCCGTGACCAACAACTGTTATCTATATCCCCTTTTCTACCTTATTTCCTCCTTCCACACATGATCCTAGATCTACACGATATGTCGACACATAGCTCCATTCCAAATCAACGATTATTGATTCCGGCTCCCTGGCCCTCAAGAGTTTCAAATCTCAACTATCTTCTTTTCCCCGTATGACAATCTTCCAGAGTGGAAGATCTAATGACACTTGTCCTCAACAATCAGACGGTTCTGATGAACTACGACTCTCTGGAATTTTGGAGTTCTGATGTCTCCACACACACAAATCTCTGGAGTGAATTTCCCCAGAGTGACAGATCTTCTGCCATGCATCCTCTCCAAATCAATGGCCTTGATTCTTTTCGGAACTTTGGCTCTTTTCGACCAAGACTAGATCAATGGTCCTTCAACCTCCTCCTCGATAAAGGATTGAGATCTCCTCTGGGACTTCAACGCTTTCACCCTTTTCTTTCCTCAGGAGTTCTCTACACCTGGAGTTCTAGATCTGGCACCACTGATTAGGGGATCAATTTTTTCTCAATTTTCAAAGTGCTCGAAATGCGACAAAAATAGTGCCATTGAGTCTGTCTCGTCTTCCTGATTCCGGTGGTATATTTACTTTGTCAAATGGATGTTGTATGGAGAATATATCGCGATCTGTTCGCCAAGACAAACAGGTAAAAAGTTTGATGCTGACTGTACCTGTCCATACAGTCCGTACAGTCCATACAGTCTAACGTGGCAGGGTTGTACAGACCGTACAATGATGATGTGGCAGTTGTTGATGGGTTGACTATTGACGAATCCAGGAGCGACACGTGTCCTGTAGCTAGCGAATGGTGTGAGGACACGTGGCCCAATCCGTGGGCGCCACGTGTCACTCACTGGTTGGCTAAGTAGTTTTATGTAAAATCTATTGGAGGCCGCGGGGTTCGACCCCCGGACCTCTCCATCGCACAATGCCTTTGCAAATTCCGCTAACCAACATTCCACCCATTGTTCCTTGTTATGAATGTCAACGCATTTATATTTCAATTTGATTGTTGTATTAAATGGAAAGGGGGGCGGGTCGGGGCCTAGCCCGACCCGTGGTCTCATTGTATAACATGTGACCATATTTTATATGGGTGCGGTGTTAACGAATTGCGCGCGGGTTATAACATTTAACACTGGTTTTACATATAACCTTTCTATATGTGCGTGGGGGTCAGTTTGAATATGGTTTACACGGTTTTAAAATGGTTAACCACCTTTTATCAAAGCGCGAGGTCACATGGCCATATGCCCAGGTGCCTGGGCGGTTAGGGGCTGGCGTGCCCTTAACCGTTCTATGATTTGCACCGTTGGTGTGGTTGCACTCGGTGTTGGGTTTTTGCGCTTAAATGAGCGTGTGAGCCAGGTTCATGAAAGAGGGGTGTGAATTGTAGAACCAAAGACAACAAGCTTGAAGAGGGAGACTTCCAGGAGGCCTAACTTCTTCATTTTTCGACCGATTGAGGTGCTGAAAGAGCCTAGACATGGGTTTTGGGACGCTGAGAATCCATTGGAGCAGTCGGTTTGTCAGTTTGAGCATTGTCAGACATGTTTTTGAGCACTTTTTGAGAAATTAATAATAATGATCCATTGGAAGCTGGACCAGGAGATGTAGCCCATAAGAGGGGTGAACTCCTTTATCAATTGTTGTGCTTATGTGTTTTTGTTCATTGATTATGCTGTTGTCTATGTATAATTTGCATAAGTAATCCTTTAATTCTATGTGTTGCAAACTGATCCTTTTGCTTTAAACACATAACATTTTACTTGCAATAAATTTCAAGTTTTCCAAGTCTTCTTCATTTTTAGATCAAGTTGGTATCAGAGCACTGGTTTTGAAGACTTGATTGTTTGCAAGTTTTGTTTCTGATGCTCACAAGGTTGAAACTCACAAGAGGAGAAGGTCAAATTGTGGAGCCAAGTTCTTATCCG
>ML776765.1:837877-858247 GCA_009831015.1 Picea engelmannii
TGATAAAGAATTATATGCATTGGTTCAAAGTGTTAAGAAATGGAAGCATTATTTGTTGGGAAAAGAAACCATTATTCACACAGATCATCAACCTTTGCAATATTTACAATCACAGTCAAAGCTACAGCAAGCTAGGCAGTTCAGATGGATGGGTTTTCTTCAACAGTTTCATTTGGTTATCAGGTATAAGAAGGGCATTTTTAACGAAGTCGCTGATATGCTTTCCAGGACTATTGTTAGTGCTTCAGTTATTCTTAAGCAGAGTCCTATAATGCATGAAAGTTATGTGGAACAATATTCTTTAGATACTGACTTTAAGGAAGTGTATGAAACTTTGTGCCACTCTAACCATGTTGAAGAATTGGATTATCATGTGCATAATAATCTCTTGTATCATCTTGGCAAGTTGTGTATTCCACAGGGAGAAAGAATCAACATCATAAGAGAAGTGCATTCTTCTCTTATTGCTGGTCATTTTGGTGTAGGCAAGACAGTGGCAAATTTGCAAAGATACTACAACTGGCCTAAGATGAATGAAAGTGTTTTGCGATATGTTCGAGGATGTTCGTTGTGTGCTACAAGTAAACCTAGTAATCGAAAGTTGGGTTTGTACACACCATTTCCAGTTCCTTCTCGACCTTGGGAAAGTATTTCCATGGATTTTGTTGGTGGTTTACCTATGTCGAGAAGAGGTCATCATTATCTTTATGTTGTGGTTGATCGTTTTAGAAAGATGTGTATTTTGACGCCTTGTACTAAGCAGGTAACAGCAGAACAAATGACACAGTTGTTCTTTCAGAATGTTTGGGTGCATTTTGGTTTGCCCAAGTCCATTATTTCTGATCGGGATTCTCGATTTGTTGGAAGTTTTTGGTCGAGTTTGTGGGCACTCATGGACACCAAGCTTAAAAAGAGCACAAATTTTCATCCGCGGAGAGATGGTCAGACAGAGGTGGTGAATCGTACAGTGGTACATCTTCTTCGTGCTTATTGCAGCAAGCATCCTAAGCTTTGGGATGAACATTTACACTACCTTCAGCATGCGTACAATCGAGCTAAGCACTCTTCGACGCAAACGTCGCCATTTGAGGCATGTTTTGGCTATTTGCCCAAGTCGCCTTTAGATTTTATCTTTGGGAAAGATATTGCTGTTGATGGGCAGTATGATATTGATCGGGTAGAAAGTTCATTGAACAGATTCAGTCGATACATCAGGTGGTGCAAGAGAAGTTGGAAAAGAGTCAGGCCAAGTACAAAACGAGACATGACAAGCATCATGTTGATCACAGTTTCGAAGTTGGTGATGAAGTTTGGCTTTAAATCAGCAAGGAGAGGCTTAAAGGAGAAGGTAAAAAGTTGAAACCAATACGATATGGTCCCTTCAAAATTGTCGACAAGATTGGTAACAATGATTTTCGTTTAGATTTGCCTCCTTATATGCAGATGTATGCAGTTGTTAATGTTGAGAATTTGAAGTTGTATGAGCCTCCATTGATTGATGATCAAGGAGAGCATGTTCATATTCCTTCCATAGATGATTTTTCTTCAGAGTATCTAACAGAACTGCAGGAAGATACCATCCTTGACAGGAGAATGTGAACTTCGAAGCGAGGAAATGTGGAGTATTTGCGAGTTGGTCTTAAAGGGACGAATCCAAGCAAGGCCAAGTGGATTGAGGTTGGAAGGGTGAGGGAACTATACCCTCATCTTTACATAGACTGAGATAGTCTTTTGGAGGTCCAAAAGCTTCCCAATGGGGAGGTGTGATCAGGGGATCAAATTTTGCTCAATTTTCAAAGTGCTCAGAATGCAACAAAAATAGTGCCATTGCGTCCATCTCATCTTCCTGATTCCAGCGGTATATTTACTTTGTCAAATGGACGCCGTATGGAGAAGATATCACGATCTGTTCGCCAAGACAAATAGGTAAAAATTTTGATGCTGACTGTACTTGTCCGTACAGTCTGTACGGTCTGACGTGGCAGGTCCGTACAGATCATACGATGATGACATGGCAGTTGTTGATGGGTTGACTATTGACGAATACAGGAGAGACACGTGTCCTGTAGTTGGCGAATGGTGTGAGGACACGTGGCCCAATCCTTGGGCGCCACGTGTCACTCACTAGTTGGCTAAGTAGTTTTATGTAAAATCTATTGGAGGCCATAGGGTTCGACCCCCGGACCTCCCCATCGGACAATGCCTTTGCAAATTCCACTAACCAACATTTCTCCCACTGTTCCTTGTTATGAATGTCAATGCATTTATATTTCAATTTGATTGTTGTATTATATGGAAAGGGGGGCGGGCCAGGGCCTAGCCCGACCCGTGGTCTCATTGTATAACATGTGACCATATTGTATATGGGTGCGGTGTTAACGAATTGTGCGCGGGTTATAACATTTAACCCCGGTTTTACATATAACCTTTGTATATGCGTGTGGGGGTCGGTTTGAATATGGTTTACACGGTTTTAAAACGGTTAACCACCTTTTATCAAAGCACGAGGTCACATGGCCATATGCCTAGGTGCCTAGGCGGTTAGGGGCTGGAGCACCCTTAACCGTTCTATGGTTTGCACCATTGGCACGATTGCACCCGGTGCTGGGTTTTGGCACTTAAATGAGCGTGTGAGACAGGTTCATGAAAGAGGGGTGGGAATTGTAGAACCAGAGACAACAAGCTTGAAGAGGGAGACTTCCAGGAGGCCTAACTTCTTCATTTTTTGACCGATTGAGGTGCCGAAAGAGCCCAGACAAGGGGTTTTGGGACGCTGGGAAGCCATTGGAGAAGTCAGTTTGTCAGTTTGAGCATTGTAAGACATGTTTTTGAGAATTTTTTGAGCAATTAATAATAATGATCCATTGGAAGCTGGACCAGGAGATGTAGCCCATAAGAGGGGTGAACTCCTTTATCAATTGTTGTGCTTATGTGTTTTTGTTCATTGATTATGCTGCTGTCTATGTATAATTTGCATAAGTAATCCTTTAATTCTATGTGTTGCAAACTGATCCTTTTGCTTTAAACCCATAACATTTCACTTGCAATAAATTTCAAGTTTTTCAAGTCTTCTTCATTTTTAGATCAACCACGCATCCACTTTCAAATAAATGACCAAGATTTACTTCAGTTTTTTCTCCTCCTCCTTGTTCATAAAATTTTGAAGTTGTGGATCTTATGCCACCTGCCCTCCTTGATGATGGATGGTCCCAAATCACTTCGATACTTCGATACTTTGACAAGTCCACTTCTCCTATGCACACAAGGGTTAAGTCTCGTGTGCTTACCTTCATATCTAATGGTTGTTTGTCCTTCATGCTCAGATCCAACAGATGGGATATTTTCCTCTCCTCTGCGCTTCCTTTGTTCTATTGGATGTTGATCTAATGGTCTAGGCTCCTCCCCACAACTGATCTGATGGTTGTTGTCGCTCCTCCTCCTGAGATTTTGACTTCTTCTTCCTTGGAATATTTTGTTAGTGTTCAAAGGATTTGACCTTTGAACTTTCTCCTACGAGTCCGCCTCCTGGATCTTGTCTTCATTCTCGTAAGCGTTATCTCTTATGAGATTTAGGACTTAGAATGAGTCCATCTCCCACACAGTCCTTGTGTTATCTCTTCTGATATTTTTTATTTATTGAGTATCCTAAGGGTCTTGGCCCTTCTGTTTCCTTTCAAAGGAAAAATTTGTGCCCTCCTGGCAACCTTCTTCTCAAAGAACACATTGTTGAGTGTTTTCTATAGAGTGTTCAATAGCTCTATGAGTATCTTCCTCTGATACTCTTCTCCCTGAACTTGACAAAGATTTCTCTATGTGCACACTTGAACTCGCTTGATGATTTCCTAGCAGAGCCCTACAAAGTTCTCAGTGACTCTATCTCTCTCTAAACTCAACACAGAGTTCTTCCTATGAACTCCTTTCACTTCTACTGATGAAGGTTTAGTTGTATATCTCTTGAGATTATTTGAGGTTAAATCACCTTTTTCAACGCACTCCTTGTGGACAATGTGCATTGCTTTCACTCGAAAACTCAAAGAAGAGAAAAAATTGAAACTTATTCAATACTTCACCAGTTTATGCATTCAGACCATGAACAACATTCTATCAGATTTCCATATTACTGAACTTGCGACATAGGGAGGATCAACCGTCCACCTCTACTCAACATCTGATGGCTGACACTTACTATGGAACCTCAGGCGTCTATGTTTCGGGACAGTGAAGCTTCAGACTTCGAAGGATTTCACATCCATGCATCCCAAACTGTTAATCTCCGAAAATTCCCAATCACCTTTGGTGACATCATTACGTCACATCTTTGAGCGTTCTTCCAATTGCAGGGGAATGCAACAACGGTTTGGAGTAACCTACCTTTTATACTGCAATTATTCTAATGCTGACATGTAACCCCTCGATGAAATCATGGTTTGGATTTTGGGACCTCCTTGGATAATCAACTTCTATGCAACTTGGGTCCCCCCTATGCCTCCTAGTCATCCTTCTTGATGTATCATGATCAACACCAGTGTGGGTCCTTCGACCTTTAACTTCGTTATGTAACCTCAGGTCCCACTAACCATGCTCATACGGAGTGCCACGTGGTGGAATACTAGCGACTGACTCGTGGCCCAATCAGATGGGTGTCACACATCACATTCCATATGGAATTTCAACCTTTCATGGGTTCAAAACCCACTGACATGTGGCACACATCCCATGTGTCCATGTCCATCCAAGTGACATCATCATGACCCGCTACTTTGGCTCTTCGGGAGATTTTTCCCTTCACTGCTGCATTTGACCTTTTAACATTGGCTTGATCCAACGATCGAGCTCTCCCCTCTAGATCTACGCTATAGATCCACTTCGAAGCTTCGAGCTTCGACCCTTCTCTTGTTTCTGGCATCAGACTTCACTAAAGTCGCGAAGTCCTAAGGGATTTCAGTTTAACTCCTTTGCACCTTCCCCAGATCTGACGGTCGTAAGGGATTTCACTTCCTTCAAAACATATCCTACAACACAAAACATATTTTGTTGCTCTGTGGATTTCCAAAGGAATCCACGGCTAACTTCCTCACAACATTATGAGATGTGATGGTCATGAAGGATTATCCTTCTCTTAAATAGATCCTAAGGTCCACATTACTCTATGGCCCAATACCACTTTTGTCATGGTTTTATGAAACCACTACTCCTCCTGAGCTTCGTAACACGGCCAAGGTAACTTTCTGGTGCTTAGGAAGGTTCTAAGGTTCGAAATCAATTCCTCTAGAAACAATTTCCACCTGAAACTTTAGGTCCAATGACCAGTTATCTATCCCATCCAGGTTTGGCATTAAAACCTTGGATTTGAACTCGAATTTTGTCTACTTCAATAACAATTCTTTCGAAACTTTTTCTTCATTTTCCATTAATATGGCCCATCCAAGCTTAGTGTTGAAAACCTTGGCTATGATACCAATTTGTAACATCCCCAACCACCAACAGGCTGGGTAATTATACCCCTATAGCTCTGCTACACTACTCTGATCTGTGACATCTCCATCCTTAACTATTGGCTATGCCACACAGAGGTACTTGCAGAAAAACATACACATCCATATGAACATAGAATGTGTGTTCTACATATATATAACATAATAATGCGGAAATAATAGTAAGCCTACTCATGCAGCATATACAACATACACAGGCAATACTCATCAATCACAACATATGTACCATTACATAGCATGTAAATGAACATAAAAGTGGTACTTATCTTTTATTATAAGACCACCAACTATGTGCAGACCTCCCATGAAACTCCCAACAATATACCACGTTGCTCATCATGCTCAGCAATGGGTCACCCCCAAGCTGGGACTAAGCTCCACCCAGGGCAATGGATTCCTAGACTAGGCTAAGGTTATAGGAAACTACAAAGTGAAGCTGGAAAAATTCTCTCCAAGATCCTTCTTATGCCCACTACTCACAGAATCTCATTCCCCACATGCATGTTCCACCCGGGAGTATACAACTTCACTGTCACACAATCCATCGTCTACTTCACCTCCCTCTTAGGGTCTCGGCAATAGGCTGGATAAAGAATGATCAAAGATCTCTAGATGGTGATGGACTCTCTCTGGGAGAAAACCACTTACCAACAAAATCTCTCACCTAGAGAGAGATTCTCACAAGCCTGACAGCCTGCCTCTTCTACCATGGGCCTGAAAACCCACTTCTTCAACCAATTTCAACTCAATTCTCGTAAGGTGAGGATAAGTGAAACATCAATAGAAATTCGGTTAACTCATGGTGACAACAACAACAAGAATTTTGGTATGGACATCCAAAAAATGACAACAGTCCACACTAAGACACAACACGGTTCAGACATTTACATGGTGGTCGGACTTCACAGGAGACACGGCTCAGTCCACGAGTTTGCCACTGGTTTCAGGGTGCGTGACAAGGAATCAATGTAGAGGTCGATCATAGAGCTAAATGAAATTCACGAAGGATGGGGAATGGTTGAACGAACAACCTTCCCGTGAGGGTTTCCTTCCCTATGTGCGAGTAAGAAAATGCAGACATAAAGGAAAAACAGTTCAGACGCCCCCGATCCGAGTGAACTCAGGTGGAGGATGACG
Organism: Picea engelmannii; assembly: GCA_009831015.1. Lineage (NCBI taxonomy): Eukaryota > Viridiplantae > Streptophyta > Pinopsida > Pinales > Pinaceae > Picea > Picea engelmannii. The sequence goes on from ML776765.1 coordinate 844,510, forward strand.
AATGAGGATCCCCCCCAACATGACTAACTCATCATTTTTAACTACATGCACCTAGGTTGACACTTGTCTTTCTGGATCCGCATGAGTTCCACTTAGCACACGTTCCCTTTATAGGAACTTAGGAAAACACTCAACATGTTCACCTTATCCTTCAGGAAATAATAATAAATTATTATCCCCTTTATAGGTAAGCCCCCTATCTTAGCCCCTAGTCCCACACACTTAGCCTCCTCCCTTACCCAACCTTGTGGAAGCTTAGTCCCCCATCACTCTTTCTTCATGGTCGGTCTGCACAAAATGATGTTTATCTTTTACTAATGATCTGCATAATTACATATACAAAATTAGGCTCCTGGCCTTTAACACCTAGTCTCTCTGGCCTAATGACCAAATAAGCCTCCTAGATTAATATGACTTAGCTCACCAACCTACAAAACATGTTTACAATACATAATATAACTGGGCTCATCCTTGGGGATATTACAATGATGGAATTGGGCCACACACATCTGAGTGAATGAGCTCTAAGACTCCTTCTGCTTTACTATCTCTCTTCAGAAAAGGTTTATTGATGTTATTTCCTTGTGCACATCCATTGCACACACCTTCATGGTCAACCTTGAGTTCTAGTAGACCTATGAATACCTTTATTACATAAGTTAATGCCTTGTAGTTTATGTGGGCTAATCTTCTATGCCAAAGTTCACATGGATTCTCAATGGAGTGGGTCATGGCTACTTCTGAGTGACTGTTTAGCTTATACAAACCACCTTCTTTTCTTCCAATAACAATTGCTTCTTCCATGGTTTTTCCTTTGGCCAACATAAGGACTTCTCCATATATGAAGGAAACTCTGAAGACTTTATTTTCTAAAGTTGAGATGGAGAGTAATTTCTTTGTAAAACCTGGTACATAGAGTACATCCTTCATCTTCATTGGGGTCCCTAAATTAAGCTTGTAATTTGATTCTCCTACTCCCTTGATAGGGTATTGATAATCATCTCCAAGTGTAACTTTCTGAGAAAACTTATTTTCTGAAAGGAAAGAGAGAATGTCTCTTTGACCTGTCATGTGCTTGGAAGCACCAATATCAATGATCCAAGTGTCCTCACAAGGTGATACTGATCCTGAGAGGGCAAAGATTAAGACATAGTATTCAACCTATTCTTTTATCATCTTTGTGGGTGGTTCTTCATATTCAATTTCATGGGCATGGTGCCTCTTGTTTTTCTTCGTTTATTCTTCTCGTCTAGTTGGACAATGTTTCGCAATATGTCCCATCTTGTGACAATGGTAACATTGGTAGGATGAAAAATCTTTTTCTCTTCTTTGTCCTTTCTGAAACTTCTGGAATCTCCTTGGTTGAGATTCTTTATGTATGAATTTGTTTTGGGGATGATACTCCTTATGAGTTTCTTTCTGGAAGTAATACTTCTTTCTTCCTCCCTTAATGTGAGTAGCTGGGGCTTGATATCCATCTCTTGATAGCAAAGCTTCTTGGTTAGCTACTCTTGATTCTTCTTGAACACATTCTTCCCAAAGACTGTCAAATTGTAGTTTGTATTTTCTGGCACAAATAGTTTGGATGAATGCATCCCAAGGTCTTGTGAGACCATTAAGGGTTGCCATTATAAGTTCGTCTTCATCTATAGTATCTTCAATTGCTTCTAGTTGTTCTTTGAATTTTGATATTCTGGAGAAATATTCCTAGATTTTTTCTCCTTTATGCATCCTTGTATTGTTGAGTCGAGTCCTTAGATTCATCTTTTGATTTATGTTCTTTCCTTCATATAATCTAGTTAGGGAATCAACCATTTCTTTTAGAGTCTTCTTTGAAGACACTTGAGGAATCAAGTGATCTTTGATAGAATCTACAATGATTCTTTTGGCCCTAACTGTGTCATTTTGGTGTTCTTCTTTAGCTGCATCATTGACGGGTTCTAGTACATTCTCTTTAATGAATCTTTCTAGGTCATTCTGTTCAAGAATGAGTCCAATCCTATACTTCTAGGCATGGAATTTTTCCACACCTTATAGATTTCCAACAACCTTAGTGCTTCCAAACATCGTTTACCTAGAGCTAGGAAAATGACCAAAAATGAAAATGATCAAAATTGAATTTTAAACTTACCAAGAGGTGCGCTTGATTGTGGCGAGTATCCTGGTGTGGTTAGATTTCAAAAAATACAAATTCTACCCCTTCAAACTTGACCATCAGATTTTTGGACTGGTGCTTTTGGTTTTTTGTTACTTCTAGTTTTCTCGTACTTTTGTTTTTCTGGTACTTTTGGTTTCCTGGTACTTCTAGTACTGGTGAAAACTAGGGTTTCACTTTCCAGGAGTTATATCCACTGAAAAGGTGCGCTAAAGGTTCCAAAGAGTTCCTTGGGCTAGGGCACACTTTTCTAGATGAATTTTGGGCTAAAATTCCTCTTCAATAAAAATCCCTAATTTTCTCGTACGACAACAATGACGTTTTTATTTTTCCTATGAAAGATGCTCTCTTCAGCTTAGATTTGATACCATGCTAGAGTTTAAGTTATTATTAGGTTTATTTTAAATTTACTAGATAACCATAGCATAGATAGGATCACTGAGAGAAACACGATCAAAAGAGACACATCATTTATCCTCAGAAACCCTCATGGGGGAGAAAACCTAGCAAAAACTTCCTTAATATAGATAGCCAATATAATGCCGAGACAATAAACCAAACACTAGAGAATATCCTCTCCCAAGTAATGTGCCTCTCTCTCTTCCATCTTCTCCAACAACAGCTACCAAACTTGCACTCTGGATGATCAAATGAGTGAGTGTACAAATGAGGCATTGGCTTCCTTTAGTTATACAAATTGAAAAGTGATGAAAGGAGGTGTCTCTTCACTGGCATGGTTGACTTCTCTTTCTGGGTGGTTAGAACCACTTTAATTTGCCTGGGGGACGACTTCTCAATTTTCATATTACAATTAGGGTTTGACCAATCCGCAAAAGAGGATTTGGTCATTTACAATGCCTGACATGATCAATCCACAAAACGAGATTGTTCTAATGAATAATACATCAATAATAAATAGAATACTCTTTGCAGTTACAATATTTCAACACCGAAGAGAAAGATACCTCATAGATATTCATGTTATGCCATAGCTATGAGCCACATCATTGATTCTAAACCTTCCTGTTATGAGGAGGCAGATAGTCATAAATTATGGAGAGATATCATGATGGAGGAGTATCAATACATCACGAATAATTACGAGTGGGATATTGTTCCAAGACCTGTGGGGAATTTTGTAGTGACATCCAAATGGATCTACAAGATCAAAAAAATAGTTGATGGGAGAATCGAGAGGCACAAAATGATATTTGTTGCTAGAGGATTCTCTCAGGTGGAGGGAATAGATTATGAGGAGACATTTTCTCCTGTTTCTCAATACACTTCTATCCAAGTGATTATTTCCCCTATAACATCCATAGGTTAGAGAGTACATCAAATAGATGTAAAGACAACCTTTCTCAATGGAGAGATTGAGGAAGAAGTATACATCGAGAAGCCATATGGTTTCGTGATACATGAGAAGGAGTCTCATGTATGCAGGTTGAAGATGGACTTCTATGGACTTAAGAAACCACCTCGAGCTTGGTATGCAAGGATTGATGGACACCTGATGATTTTTGGGCTTCAACAAAAGTGTTGTCGATCCCAGCCTATACTACAATACTGTTAATGGTGAGTCCATGATTTTGGTGATCTACATTGATGATTTATTCCTCACTGATACATAGAGTCTTATTGTTGAATGCAAGTATGCACTGGCCTCTAAATTTGATATGAAGGACCTTGGTATGATGCACTACTTCTTGGGACTATAGGTGTGGCAGAGAACTGATGAGATCTTCCTGATTTAGGGGAAGTACAATTGATATATTGAAGAAGTTTGAGATACTGAACTTGAATCCCATGGCTACACCAATGATGATGAATCTGCTAAGTGTGTCTTCTTCATATTCTAATGAAATTGATCAGAATCTGTATAGATAGCTGATTGGATAATTGATGTATCTGGTTAACACCAGACCAAATATTTTCTATGCAGTTAAGTCACTTAGCTAGTTTATAAGTCAGTTGATACAGACACACCAGATTGTTGTGAATCATGTGTTGAGATACTTGCGAGGCATAATTGGACATGGTATGAGATATACTTCCAGTATTGATATGATATGGAAGAAACATATTGACTCTGATTGGGCAGGGAGCGCAGTGGATAGAAAGAGAACCTTCAAGTGTTGCTTCACTTTGGGATCTTCCATTGTTTCTTGGTGTAGCAGAAAATGAACTTCTGTGGATTTGATCACAATAGAAGAATAGTACATTTCATTAAGTATGATAGTCTGTGAAGTAGTGTGGCTTCACAAGATCCTTGCAAATTTATCCGAACATGTGTTGGATTCCACCATTATTCATTATGGTAACCAAAGTTGTGTGAAGATCTTTGATTATCCAATGTTTCATGACAAATCGAACCACATTGAGATCAAATACCATTACATCTGAGACATGGTGCAGAGGAAGGAAGTATTGGTGCAGTACCTTCCTATAGATGAGTAGGTTGTTGATGTTATTACCAAACGAGGACAAAGTTCAAGTACTTTTGTGACAGACTTGGTGTGGCAAATAATGTCTCCCTCACTGAGAGGGAGTGTTGATGTTTGCATCTTCCTGAGACAAACTTTCTCCAGGTCATACTCATATGTGAATTGAGTTGAGTTGATATGTGAGGACACTTATTCAAGAAGGGATAAGTGGAACACTTATTCGAGAAGGGATAAGTGCATTTGGGCTTATATCCCATCGTCCCATGTGGAGAGAACATGATGACATGTCATGTGAGTTGACCCTTGACATCTCACACTATGGGGAGTTGGCCCTAAGTGTTCCTAGAGGGATTAGCCTCAAGAAGTCCACCTGGGAGTTCCATGTGTGAATTTGTTTTTGCTAATATGGTGGTTGTGTACCACTGGTAAAGACTGTGTGTCTATGGACAGTAGTTTTGTACTACTATGGAAAGATACCTCCCTAGCTAAGAGGGAGTGTTGATGTTTCAACATCAGGTGAAACTTCTCTTAGATTGGGCTACAGACCAAGGGAGATAGGATACATTTATCATAAATGTGCACTTGTGGTAAATGGGCCCAGACATAGTCCTTCTTTGATCATGACAAGGAATAATATGGAATCAAGGTGCTTCAAGTGCTTTCCACGTGTCAGTTAGAATCAGGATGACATCCACTCATAGGTGTGTACTTGTGATGAATGGTGTAGTATTTTTCCTAGTCATGGTGATTTGACAAGGAATAATAAATACTCAATATGCTATATGCTATTACATGCGGACCCAAAGTGAGCATGATATTAGAGAGAGTTAATTGTCTCAAAGGGAGAGTCATAGAAGGAGTTTCTCCTCGGTTTAGGTGGGAGAGAGATGACTCCCAAGATTGACAAACAAGTATCATGAGTCTAGGGTGAAGTTTGTATACTTCAAAGACAAGCTTGGCATGATGCATAATGTATCCCTAGTTGAGAGAGAGTGTTGATGTTTGGCCAACATTGGGAAGACATTATCTTAGAATAATAATTAATAATATAATTATTGATTATTAAATATCATATATAATAAGTAAATGATAATAATAAATAGTTATTGATTATTCAAGGGACACATCCTTTCATGGAAAATCACCATATGTTCCCTATATATGGAACACTTATCATTGTAATAATATATCAATCATATCTCATATGAAGAAAAACAACATCCTAAAATTTGTTTAGAAACTATTAGTTGCATAATTTTTAGGTTTGGATTCATTAATTGGACGACCTTAAACATTAAGGCATTTTCTTTGTTGTAGTTGAATAATTTTGTAAATATTTCATAAATGAATTTTGTAATAATATTGGGATTTTTGAAATTTTGATAAATATTGCAACTCTAATCTACTTTTTTGTCAACTTTACTCTATTCTTTATTTTTGGGCTTTTTAAAATTTTGATAAATATTGTAACTACTTTTATGTCAACTCTAATTTGTGCTTTATTTTTATTTTCAAGCAATGTTTAATATTAAATTAATTTTAGACCATGGTAGATTTTCTTTCCTCTAATAATCCTTTTTTTATATATATGTATGACACCTATAGAAACGGTTTTACATAAAATAAGGGGTTACTTTGTTTTTATTAATCAATAAGAGTGGTAAAATATAAAAGTTCACAAAATTCTTGAGGAGACAAGGAATGTATGTGATATCATAAAACCTCAATGGTATGAAATCATGGGTATATATCGTAAATAAAGAGGGCATTAAATATAACTTATACAACACTAAGAGAGGATAAATGTAACTAGAGAAACATTATAGAAGAGATCATTAGAAAGCTACATAAGAAACTGAATAAACAATGTCGACTAAACAATGTTGACTAACTGAGGATTTTTCAAAATTGTCCACTAAACAAGAATACCTTCTTATTATTCATCCTCTTTCTCTTTGGTTGCAAGGCCTGGGAAATCCTTCTCTTGCAACACATTGAGCTTAAGTCCCTTTATATAAATTAATTCTTGGTTTTGCTAGAGGAGTTCATTAGAGAGTAGAGTGTGGGTTCTCTTTAGATAGACTGGGAGATTAGTGACTACTTATCATAAATGATTTCGAGTGTCAAGGCCTGAGGCAATGAATAAATGAATAAACCACAAAATTTCAAGGGTGTTCATGAAAAGAGTGCACTTGCCTCTTGTGTTCATAGGATATTCCATTGGAAATTCAAAGATAGGGATATCGTCCATTTTCTTAGTTTTTATAGTAGCCTTGGCATCATCATCCAATGTTACTACCTTAGAAAAGGAAGCATCAGAGTAAAAGTGGGTGAAGGTTGATATTTATTTCTAGTTGTAATCCTTAAAGATAATAGGTATACCATGGAAATTTTCTTTCTCATCTTCATTGGATTTCTTTTTATTTATCTCAAGAGGAGATTTGTGTTTCCTCGAGTGTCCAATAGACCTGTGAGTGCCTATAACTCTTCTCATCCTAAGGGGATTTTGATTTCCCTTCTCATTGTGAATTTAAGAATTCTCTATATTTTGAGCATTTTGTAGATTTGGGTTCTACCATATCAGAATGGGGATGTAACTATCCATTGAGGTAGGAGGTTGCACATGATTAAAGGTAGAAAAAGGCTTGGGATGGATAGGTTATTTAATTAAATGAGAAGATGATAAGAGAGAAATGGGGTTGGATGGAGGGAGATAGTATCTTAGAAGTTGCTTCTTTGAGGCCAAATAAATTGAAAATGCAAAATGAAAATCAAAAGTGACTAAGAAATCAAGGGACTCACCTTTAAAACTCATATACCATATTTTTTCATGATAAAGAATGATCTCGAAATGATAATGGGATGAATAAATCCATTGAAATAGCATGCTTAAAGGTTCATACCAGGCTTTTTTTTGGCTATGGAAGGATGTTTCAAAAACCATCAGAACGACCAAGGTGTGTGATACCATCATTTCCATGTTTGATGAGCCTATAGTAAATTTTAATGCATGTACCGTTTGTGCTAAGGAGCACGGGTCATAGGTGTTGTCACTTGGGATGAATTCAACCTATCATGTCACCCTATCTCAGATGGATGTGGGGTTACCCTATTACTTAATGAATTTATTTGAGGTGGGTTTCTTGGAATAGAACAAACTATAATATTTATTATGTTTTAATTCGTTATTCCTGATGTTGTTACACTTTCTATTCATTTTTTGATTAGGTCTTCAATTACTCCTTTATCTTTAGTTATTTGGATAACATTACCTATAATTCCTTTGGTGAGGAGGGCACATGCACCTCAACCCAACCGACATAGACGATAGTGAGATGTGGGACTAGGGACTTAGGGTTTCTAGATGAATATGAATGGTGCACCCCAGGCTCATATAGGAACAATGTAGGAAGACTTGGGAACATGTTCAACCAAGTGGACACATGCACCCACTTATGTGAATATGAATCGCGATGATGTGTCATGGGGAGTGAGGCGAACCAAACATATAGAGTGAGCCGACGGATGATTGGGAACAGATGTATGGGAAGATCAGACTGAGAAAACACATGGCGAACCACACTTAGGAATAATGAGTCATCTTGGGCACACTCCACACTTGGGCATGATGATTTGAGTCATGTGCAAAAACACTTCATGTGTGGAGTCAGATCACCCTCCACCCTAGAGACATGATCTTTGGGGTGACCCTAAACATATATATGAGGCCAGAATGACTAAGTGTTATGAGTGTTAACAAATTGTCTATGTATACAAGTGAATTGCGTAAAGTAGGAGTGTGACTTGTTCGTAGCCTAGAACAAAGTATGAGTATGTTTTAGGTGAAGAGGTGTAGTTCAAGCTCAATAAGGTTTGGATTGGTCAAGCCAACAAGTCGAACAATCGCAGTACAACACACACTAAGGTATGAAAGATAACTGCGATCTGAATATAAGACTTGGGGGTGTGACAATACCAAATATAAAACTTAAAGTTTATTACTTTTCTTAATATTTTTTTGTAAAAAAAAAATAATATTTAAAGAATAACTTAAAGGGGCATGTTTGTGCTCTTAATGGTACACATAGAAATTATACTAAAGGGGCATGTGTGTGCTCTTATCAGTACACATAACAATTATAGTTAAATTTTCTACTTTGCCTCCATTCTTCTTTATTAGTCCCCGCCCTTCAGGCTGGGACTAATAGTAATCATTTTTCTACCGATCTATTAATCTAGCACTAAAACCAATGCATTTAACCTAAAGTTTTTGCTCATTCCTAAATTTGTGGAATTGTATTTCATATTTTGTCTTATATTTTCAATTTGACATCTTATTTAGCCTCATATCGAGGCAATATGAGGCAAAGTTAGGATAAACTTCCACATAATTTAACTGGTTTGAATGTAAACTTAGGAAATCAGATTCAAGATGAAGTAATGCTAACTTTCAAGTTAGCATTATTTCCATAACATTAAATGTTTTCCATGCATATTCCATAGCTAATATAAGTTAGGTACATCTCCTCATGGCAACGACTTCACAGGTGTTGCGATCTTGAGCTTCACCAGGTGTTGCGACTGATTTCTATAATTTTGCCTGCAATACAACTGATTCTTCATGCAAGATCATTCTAATTATTTCTACAAAATTCTTCTTGCAAGATTGAATCTCAATAGCTATGCCTAGATCTTCCTACAAGATCGTTCTAATTTTTCTTTAATTTCCTCTAATCCATTGATCCGGAAAGATCTTTTAATGACTGTGGTTGAGTTATTATGAATGTGTTGATTAACCAATTAGGAAGATTAATAAAAGAGGAAGAAGATATGATAATATATCACAGCCATATAAACACGTACATAAATGAAATGAAGCAATAAATAACAACAAATGATAACACCAATATGATAATGGAGTTTGACAATCTCGTCTACGTCTCCGGGCCTTTGTCTCAGTGGGTCAGACATTCTTATTTATGTTCAAAGCTGAATAAGTACATCTTAAAAGTTCCAAAAGGTTACAAAACTGATATGGTCTTGTTCTCCTAGATCTTAAGAACCCAACAAAAGAAATGGCACTCAAAATGGATGACCGAAGCTCCCAGAAATGGCCTACAAAGGTGCACTCCTCAACAACTTCCCTGCATAAAAATGGCTTTGGCTTGGCTTTCCTTCAGCATAAATTTTCTCTGAATCTCCTCCCATGGCCTCAATAAGTCCTGGTTTATATAGATCTGAAGCTGGTTATCATCTCCCAACTTCCCCCCAAGATCTGGCCTAAAAAAGGGCCCAATATTCGCCAAAAATCTTCAATAACAGGCATAAAATCATTGAAAATCATTATTCTATAGTGTAAAAACCCACATGTATAACCAAAAATCAAACATAGCCCAAAGGGGTTGGCTCCATTTTAGGATCACATGCATAAAGGTGTCCAAGCACCATCCCAAAGGGTTATGCGTTGGCCCCTAGCCCGAATAAACTGGTCATATGGTGCAATTGTATAAGATCGTGCCCTTATGGTGCACCTAACCCATGGTTCTAGCTCTCGATATGTATGGTCGAAGGTGCATAATCTACACCCCTTTTTTTGACTTATATAGTGGAGCATGCCCATAGTGATAGTTGTGGTGCCATGGTGTGGATAAATCAGCAGGTTGGGGCTTGGCCCTATCCCCCTTCCGCCCTCAATACACATTACATGCACTTCATATAAAATAAAGTGGGTTATTTAAAACAAGTTCTAATGTGGCACGTTGGTTATTGGACCTTTCCCAAGTCATTTCTCCACCAACAGGTCATGGGTTCAAATCCCATTAGCTCCAAAAATTTTAACCAACCACCAAATGATAGGGTGCCATATGGCATCCCACATCTGGGCCATGTGGCACCTCTTCATTTGCCCGAAAAATTCCACTTTTCAACCTATGAATGGTTCTGTCATTTACCTAGTCAACCTGCTGGTGTGTTGCCACATGTCTCAATGCTACTTCAACATGATGACATCATCATGACATCATGTTGACGTTAACATTGACTTTTTTTTATCTGTTGACCTGTTGACTTTATATATGTTTGGGAAAATAGTTAGAGTGCGATAACTCTCTCATACCGCATCTATTTGAGGAAGTGAATATATGGTCAGAATCAACGCGAAAATTCGTTCGCAATGGAATTGGTTTCATCTAATTTCAAGAATTGGGTGCCCCCTGGATCCGATTATGGATAATGCCTCCCCACTAAGGACCTTTTGGTCCCCAAAAGGTTACTAACCAGTCAAAAATCTCGAGATAGGCCACCCAACTTGTCCTTTGTCTATGAACTCTGTCATGTGCACCTGTCTCATCAAGATCAACTGTAACACAATCATGACAACTGGTAGCATATTGTTAGCCATTTGAACTCTGTCACATTTTACTGAAGCCACTATCATCCATGTAGAAAACATTACTAATGATATCATCAAAAACATGACTTCAAATGAGATGATATACTTGTAATATTTTCACGACATGATCTTGTCTTGAAGCAAACTATGATTGATTTTCCATTCAACAATCTTTTCCTCTTTTTTCTTAAGATCAATTACTTCATTTGAAATAATTATTGGTTTGTTGCTTGCTTGAACTTCCTTCTTTAATTGTTCCATAGTTTGAAGTATTTTATTTTCCTTAATATGATGAGCATGAACCACATAATCTTGACCTGCTTTGGTTAATTGATATTGATTCTTTGTCTTGTAGAAGATTTCTTTATGATCATATAAGTATGGACTATCTAAGACCATTCAACATGAACTTAGTGGCACTACATAACATTTTACCGCGTCCACATACTTATATGAAATTGCAAATTTGATAGTGCACTTCTTTGTTATGTGCATTTAATGATGATTTCTTATCCATTTAAGTGTGTATGGATTATGATGTACTTGTTTTTTTAACCCCAATTGCTTAACCAATTATTTAGAAATTAGGTTAGATTGAGATCCATTGTTGATTAATGTGTCTATCTTAGTGTGTCGCATGATGACCCTGATGTAAAACAAGTTACTTCTACCATCAATTCCATCACCAATTTTATCTGTCATACAAACCAATGAAACCTTTGATTCATCACCTGAATCTGATCCCAAGTCTGTCGGTCATGTTGTCGTTGCAACTGTTTGCCTCCCTTTATTTTCCTTGAACCACTTTGGCCTATTCTCGGGATGCAACTGCCAAAATCGGTCCTCATCATGCCCCTCTTTCTTGCAATGTTTTCAAGAGGGATTCTCTTCCTTTCTCGTGACTGCATTTGACTTTTTTTCATTCCACTTCCTCTTGTCCTCTTTCATTGAAGATGATTCCCCTGATACACCTATTTTCCCTGCTTCAATATATGTCGCTTGAAAAGAAACCTCATCAAGGTTAGTGGGTCCAAACATGAATACAATGTTTCTAATATTTGCAAGTAAACCTCCTCTATACTTCATAAGGGTTTATTGGGTATGTAGAGGGCCATCTAACATTAATGCCATTTTTCAAAAGCCATCTGTATACTCTTTCACTGTTTGTCCTTTTCTTAGTTTTAAAGCTTTCGATTCAATTAATGTTTTTTATTTATAACCCAAAGGATAAAATTGTTTCCTAAGTGCAGAAATGAAACTTTTCCATGATGGAAATACATTTCCCACTTGTTGCGTTCCATTTTGCAACTTTCTTTGCCACCAGATGAGATTTTTGCCTACAAGTCTCAATGATTCCAACTTGATTTGTGTGGCCTCATCCTTGATCTGTTGCACACTGCAATAGACCTCCATATGTCTGACCCAATTTTAAAGTTTCTCTACATTAAATTCACCATCATATATGGGTAACTCAAATTTAACATCAAGTTTTAATAATGGCATTTCATTCTTATGTTTATGAACATGTTTCTTTGCATTGGATTTAGAACTTGAACTTGAAGAAGAAGGAGAAGAAGGAGGTGAAGGAGGAATCTAAGGAGGATCCTCTCCCTCTTCACTTTTTCCCTTTGAGGATTCACCCATATTTGGTTTCTTCCATTCCAAGTAATCTTCATACAAAACTTTCATCATCTCCGACATGGAAAAGAAAGTTTTTCGAAACTCTTTCTCATCCTGAGAAAGTCTCTCTTCCGATGCCATATTATCGGTGTGAGAAGCTCTCTTTCTCAGTACAATCAATGGATTCTCTTCAACAATATCGCCTTCACCACGAAGTAGTTTTTCCTTGGTTAACATGCAAAACTCAATTCCAAATGTCAACTAGCTCTGAAACTACTTAATTCGAAAAGATCTTTTAATGAATATAGTTGAGTTATTATGCATGTGTTGATTAACCAATGAGGAAGCTTAATGAAAGATGAAGAAGATATGAGAATATATCACAACCATATAAACATGTACATAATTGAAATGAACCAATAAACAACAACAAACCATAACACCAATGTGATAATGGAGTTCGACAATATCGCCTATGTCTTTAGGCCTTTGTCTTAATGGGATAGGCTTTTTTATTTTTGTTCAAAGATCAATAAGTAAACCACAATAGTGCCAAAAGGTTACAAAATTGATCTGGTCCTGTTCTCCCAGATTTTAAGAACCCAACAAAAAAAAATGGCACTCAAAATGGATTACCCAAGCTCCCAGAAATGGCTCGCAAAGGTCCGCTCCTCAACAACTTCCCTACATAAAAATAGCTTTGGCCTAACTTTTGTTGGGTATGTGTTATATTCTTTGCATGTGTGTGTGTGTGGGTGCGTCAGATACGACGACTGCGTCTGACGATCCCTTCACCTAGGGCTCTGTCGTTGCGTCGGGCGCTTCCTAGGGGGGGGCAGGTATGCCCCCCCCTGGTTACGCGCAACGTTCGGCACCGGGAAGTAGCCCGGGGCCGACGGGGTTCGGGGCAGCACCCCGAGTACGCGCAGCGTTTGACACCGGGCGTAGCCCGGTGTCGATGGGGTTCGGGGAAACGCCCCAAAAGTTTTTTTTTGGGGGCGGTTTTTGCTATTTTTAGCGGATTTTGCTATTTTTAGCTGATTTGTAAATTAATCCCGGATTAAGGGATTAGGGTTTTGGTATCTACGGAATACCTAAAAAACATTGTATATATTGTATGGCGAATGG
>ML776765.1:862968-891713 GCA_009831015.1 Picea engelmannii
TGGTGAATGGTGAAATTCGATATAATGAAAAAGAAAGGTTTTCCTGGTTGAGGGTTTCCGGTAAAGATCTCTGTGTATTCTGTGTATGAGCCATTGATTAATTTATGTATTGCTTAAGAATATATATGCATTGCTTTACTTCACAGGTTTAAAACTTACACTATCTGTCTATTTTTTAATTTGAAATCTGAATTTTCTTGGTGGAGATGTGTCCCTGTAATCTTCCTTGTATATCTTCCTATCCCCTTTGATTGTTTTTGTATAACTTTTTGGATATGTTTCTTTCTCTATTGTTTTGGAGCTTGATATCTTTTTTGTTTGATTGTATCCAAGTTCAGATTTGTCAAGATGATATTTTTTACTACTGATAATGTCATTGAGAACTTTTGAGCTATTCTACATATTTTTCTTTTGAATATCCTTTGTTAGTGCGACAATCTATGCTTCCAAATTTCCAATGATCCTGTCCTTTTCTTCTATCTTTTCTTTGAGTGCTTCATCAATTCTTTTATCTTCTTCTATTTGAACCTTCAATTTTGTGATCATTTGTTCTAGTTCTTAAGTATCGTTTTTCTTGTCTAGTTCTGCTTGTAGCTTCTTGTTTTTCGCGGTTTTTGCTATTTTTAGCGGATTTTGCTATTTTTAGCTGATTTGTAAATTAATCCCGGATTAAGGGATTAGGGTTTTGGTATCTACGGAATACCTAAAAAAACATTGTATATATTGTATGGTGAATGGTGAAATTCGATATAATGAAAAAGAAAGGTTTTCCCGATTGAGGGTTTCCGGTAAAGATCTCTGTGTATTCTGTGTATGAGCCATTGATTAATTTCTATATTGCTTAAGAATATATATGCATTGCTTTACTTCGCAGGTTTAAAACTTACAACTTTCCTTCAGCATAACTCTGCTCTAAATCTTCTCCCATGGCCTCAAGAAGGCCTGGTTTATATATATATATATGAATTTGGTTATCATCTCCCAACTTCCCCCCATGATATGGCCTCCAAAAGGGCCCATTATCCCCCAATATTGGCCAAAAATCTTCAATAACAGGCATAAAATCACTAAAAACCACTATTCTATAGTGTAAAAACCCACTTGTATAACCAAAAATAAAACATAGCCCAAAGGGGTTGGGCGCGCGCTCCATTTTAGGTTCACATGCATAAAGGTGGCCAAGCACCATCCCAAAGGGTTGTGCATTGGCCCCTAGCTTGAATAAATTGGTCACATGGCACAATTGTATAAGATTGCACCCTTAGGGTGCGCCTAACCCATGGTTCTAGCTTCCAATATGTATGGTGGAAGGTGCATAATCCGCGCCCCTTTTGTTGACTTGTATAGTGGAGCGTACCCATGATAGTGATAGTTGTGGTGCCATGGTGTGGATAAATCCGCGAGTTGGGGCTTGGCCCCAGCCCCCTTCCACCCCTAATACACATTACATGCACTTCATATAAAATAAAGTGGGTTATTTAAAACAAGTTCTAATGTGGTGCATTGGTTATTGGACCTTTACCAAGGCATTTTTGTACCAACATGTCATGGGTTCAAATCCCATGAGCTCCAAAACTTTTAACCAACCATCAAATGATAGGGTGCCATGTGGCAGCCCACATCTGGCCCACGTGGCACCTCTTCATTTTCATAAAAAGTGCCACTTGTCAACATCTGAATGGTTCTATTATCTGCCCAATCAACCTGCTGATGTGATGCCATGTGTCTCAATGCTATGTCAGCATGATGGCATCATCATGACGTCATGCTGACATAAGCATTGACTTTTTTTTGCCTGTTAACTTTTGACATGTTTGGGAAAATAGTCAGAGTGAGATGTCTGTTTGAGGAAGTAAATATATGGTCAGAAACAACGCGACGAGCTGGTTGCAATGGAATTGGTTTCATTTGATTCCGAGAAATTTCAGTTTTGATCCTTTTCTAGACCTGGGGTGCCTCCTCAATTCGATTCTAGATTATCCATGGAGACATTATGGTTGGAGGAAAAAGGCACATGAATAATCCTGAAGCACAGGCAGAATCCTGAAGCACAGGAATAAGATGCAATCACAAAAGCTAGCAGAAAGAAGAGTTTCAAAATCTTCCTTACCGAAAGATTTTGTTGAAGTCAATGATGATGTGAGAACGTACCACTGGTACTGCTTGTCCCTATTATCTATCTATATTGGGGTTCTTCACGTCACCTGTGGAATTTAAATGCTCTAAGAAAACCTCTACTCTTTTATATGCATGCTTATGGCCTATGCTTATGGGGCTACGCCTGGCAGTATACTTAGCCGCCTTTGCATGGGATAGAGCTCTGCTTTCCTTTGCATATTCATACTCTTGTTAATGAAATGAACTATAAGGATTGTCTTGTTTGTCTTCCTTGCTCCGATGCTCGATCTTAGCTTGCGTACTTTCTAAGAACAACTATAATGTTTGAGCATACTTGCCAGCTTGTCGAGTTGCAAGGGTAAGAAGTTGTGTTGCTTGCTTTAATTCAGAAGGGTAAGAAGTTGTGTTGCTTGATGTATTCGCTTAAAGATGCATTATTGGATCCCGTCTCTACCTTCAGTAACCCCATATTGCGTGTGATTGATATGGGTTCTTCTCTAAGGCGTGATCGTTTGGTCAGACGCCCTTGCACATGCTCACTTGAACTTGCTGACTTATGATCAACTTCATTCTTTTTCTGCTTACCATTAGATGCATGAAATAGTTTCCTTTATCAAATACTACCAAATGAAACACGAGGAGTGCCATGGACTTGAGGTCTCTGGGATCCGAATGCAGGTTTTTTTTTCATGAAATCTTTCTGACCAATATATGATTGCGTGGGATCAATCCCAAGATCAACAATGTCACACTTTCTCCAACATGGCTTGCTCGAACATCTGGAAAGTAATTTCGCACATGTCTAGTCTATGCATGGAGGACAACGCGAGGAAAGGAATTACATTAACATGTGTCATTTGAAAAGTCCCTTGGAAGTTTGGAGCTTATGTTTTGTAGTCTCCTGGAGTTCAAACTTCAACAAAAGTTTGTTGTGAGGGGAAGTTTGGAGCTTATGTTTTGTAGTCTCCTGGAGTTCAAACTTCCACAAAAGTTTGTTGTGAGGGGCGAATAGACAGGAAGAAAGGCTCTCTGATAATCTTTGTTTCCGTGCCCAAAATCACGAACTATAAACTATCATGTTCTCCCGTGAATGTTATTGAAGTTTTGCTTCTTCCCTTGAGCACAATATGACACACTCTCATCTACATACTCAGTAGAGTAAATTATTTATTATTCATAAAAACATATTTTAATAACCTTCACATAAATTAATTTGAAAATAAATTTAAAAACAATATACACTCACATATAAATTTAATTTGGAGATTCGAAAAGCGTTGACTATGGTCGCAACTCTTAGAATCTGTTCTCACAATTTAACTTAATTTTGCATAAGATAAGAATATAAAAGAGCAACACTGATCATCGCCCTACATTATCATTGATATCTACATTGCTGTAGGATTTGTAATCGCCGCCAGCCAGTCGTATCAGAGATGGATGGCCTATGGAGAGTATGTGGTCCGTTGTTCATAAAGGCGATTTTAATTCCGCTGTATATAGCTCTGTTACTATTTATTTTATCGTTTGTGGAAGCTGCACCTGTGCCATCCTTTGTTTTTATTATGGTCTTAATATTTGTACTGCATAAGTGGTTGGCACCCCGTATGCTATTTGAAGAGGGGGGCGATGAAGAACAAAATATGCAGCCCAGCCAGGCGGACATAAATTACAACACCTTTAAGACAGTTGAGAGAAACATTGAGTACAGCAGCCCACAGATGGTGGAGAGGTGCACTATTTGTCTCATCGAATTTATAAACGGGGAGCGGGTTGTGTTTCTGTTGCCGTGCTTGCATTATTTTCACTCTCAATGCATTGGCCCCTGGATCCGATCTCATTCTACCTGCCCCGTATGTAGAAGGCCCATACACAGAGCGTCTAAAGATTCGTCGGGAGGAAGTTAGATGTCGGCCACAATTTTATATGGCTGATTGGCCGATCTTTAACATTATTAAATTAAAATATTAATACATTAATAATATATTAGTAAAACATTATTAAAGTATTAATTTCTTAATAATTACATTATTAAAGTATTAATAAATTAATATCATGATTGATTATGTTTGATCATATCATGATTATGGATAATTTTGGTAGACCTTGGTTGAAAATGGTTGACAATGGTTGATCGTGGTTGTCCTTCATCATGGTTGACTATGGTTGACCATGACCATGTTAACCCAGGTTTATTATGGCTGGCCATGCCCATGGATGACCTTCGTTGACCATTGTGATTTGATTATGGTGGGCCATAATGAAGGGTTTTTGTTTGTCACATTATGGCATTAGAATAGATTTGTCAGAGTTCAAGAATAGGCTATGTTCGTCACATTGCGATGTTGAGAAATAACCACATATATAAATACATCATATATATAATTAATTAAAGGAAACATATAAAAGAATGAATTAAATGCATCATAAATGCATATAATTTATGTTGAATGAGAGGTAATTAAAAAATCAACATAAATATAAAAAAATCATATATATCATGAATTAAATGTAGCATGCAAAAAAATGAATTAAAGGAAACATAAACTCATTATTGCATTCGAATAGGTTTGTCAAATTTTGAAAGTGTGTTATGTTTGTCACATTGGGACATCAAGAAATGGTCGTCTCATTGCAATATTAGGCTATGTTTGTCACAATGCGAAATTGGGTTACATACATCACATTGTAACAATAGGTTATGTTTGACACTTGCGATGGCATGGCTATGTTCGTCACATTACGAAGTCAAGGAAATGTTCATCACATTGTGCCATTACTAAATTTGTCATATTGTGATGCTACTATGTTCATCAAATTGCAACATTACTATGTTCATCATGTTGCAACATTTGGTTTTGTTCGTCAGATTGTAATGTTGGCCTCTGTTTGTCACATAAAAAGGTTGGTTTATGTTCAATACATTACAAAAAACAAGTTTTGGTCAATTTTTTTTTTAAATCTAATGAATTGTTTCCTTTGTCACAAAGATAGGAACGTTGAAGCAATGTAATGTATTACATAGAAGGAAACCTAGAATCATACTTCTAAGGACATTGATAACAAAACATCTTTAACTTTACAAATGATTATTTTGACTTGTTCTAATCACATTGATAGGAAATCATCTTGAACTTTGTAGATGATGAATTATACCTGTCTAAAGACATTGATAATATTTATATACTTGATTTATACTTGTTCTAAGAACATTGATAGGAAGTCATTTAATAATTTATATTTGTTATAAGAGGATTTATAGCAAATCATCTACAACTTTGTAGATGATGAGTTATACTATTATAAGGACATTGATAACAAATCTACTCCATTTATACAATGATGATTTATATTTGTTTTAAGAACATTTAAAGGAAATCAACTTGTTTTATACTTTGTAGACGAGGATTTAACACATACTTATATAATCTAAAAATATAAAAAAATAGAAATGCAGTTAAAAAAACTTAACCCTAATTCTAATAGGAATAACCCTAACCCTAACCATAATCCTAACAACTATTGACCTTAATATATTATTAATACCTTATTGTTAACATGCTTAATTATTAATAATAGTTAATAATTATTGTATAAAAGGTATGTATGTATAATATATATACATATTCAAGGTACCTCATGCATAATATAATTAATTATATATAGTAATAACTAATAATATAGATAATTATTATTATTATTAATTAATAATCATGACCATGGTCCATCAAATGGAAGCAATAATGCATGTTCCATAAAATGTTATGATCACTATCATTGATGTTATATTAAATTACTTTCCTTAAACAAGAAATTGTAATTTTAAAGAGGATACAACATCATCCACTACCCAACCTTGTATACCTGGAGGATTAGGACTTTCAATAGGATTATTTCTATTGTTTTTTACCATTTAAAATAAACAGAAGAAATTTCATGAAATTAACAAGAGTATTCCGCTATAAGTAAAATATAGTTACAATATAAATTCTCCATTTAATTATTCAACTTTTCAATTCAACATAAACATAATTCAACCTTAATTTATCTCACACTAATTTAAATTTTTGAATGATGTTAAAATTGCACTTTATATTGTAAGAATAGCATAGCTAACCATATCTATTTTATAGCAATTTAAACAACCTTAATTGAATAAAAAAATTGTAAAACTCATTATAGTATAACCCTTCATTTAGTAATTCAACTTTCAATGCAAAATAATAAATACTATTTTTTTTAATGTTGTGAAAATTAAACTTTATAGTGTAAGTATACCATAGTTAACCATATATATTTTATGGCAATTTAAACGATTTTAATGAAATAACAAGAGAATCTATGACTCATTATAATATAACCCTTCATTTAGTAATTCAACTTTCGATGTAAAATAATCCATACTATTTTTTTACTCACACGATTGTCTAAAGTTTTAAAGTAATATGGAAAGGGATGCAATTAATAATGCCCAATTGAAATTTCCTTAACAAATAGAACAACTGTATCACCTTCCCCTAAATAGAGTGTTATAAAGGAATCATAATTGAAATCTCATGGACTCTTGGGATAAGTTGATTACACTTTGTGCACTGATACTACAACACTCGCCCCCAATTCAAACTTGTAACATGACTCAGCGACACTTGTTGCTTTGTTATCTCATGGACTCATGGGATAAGTTGATTACACTTTGTTGTTCCTACCTTCTGCTATGCAAAATAAAAGATAACAATGCATCTCCATTGTAATCGAAAGCCATAACTGTTAACAAACACTTCAATACTATCATCCTCTACTCGATTTTTCTCGTTCATGTTTAGGGTTAACAAACACTTCAATGCTATCATCCTCTACTCGAGTTTTCTCGTTCATGTTTAGGGTCTAGACTAACAGATTCATGTTTGAAATCAAAATTATCCTCGAGGCGTTCTATCATCTAATACAAATTTCATTTCAATCTGCTTGTGAAGATGATCAGATAAAATATAGAATTCATGAGCACTGAATTTTACATATGTATGGATTTACATATGTATGGATTATATAAAAGAAACCCTAAAATGAGAATGATGCTCCAGAGAAGCATAAAATCTTTTAAGCTTATAGTAAACCCTAGAAACAATAATAGTTGTCTCTCTCATGCTTCAAATGTATTCAATGGGTTAGTATTACCTCTACAATAATAATATGGATCAAATAATCTATAAATCATAGTAGTTGATCACCTCAATATCATAATTGAAGAAAACTAATTTCAAAAATTTTAAAGAGACATAAGAAGCTCATACCTCTTGTTTAATGGTTTGCTCTGTGAAGCTTCTTTCAATCCAATAATTGTCACCACAATACCTCTATAATAGTGGCTCATGAACGTCGATAGAGGTATTAAATTTACAAACCTTAATTATAATTTTAAAGTACATCTTCATAAAATACCATTACTCTGTATATATGTATGTTACACTTCACTTATTCTTTAAAGAATCTCAAATATTTCATATGTATATCATCTTGATAAAATACCATTACTCTCTATATATGTATGTTACACCACACTTTTTCTTTAGAGAATCTCAAAGATTTCAGATGTATATTATACTAATGGATCTTTACTCTGTATATCATGACCTCCTTTAGTAACAAATAATTGTTGGGTCCTAGAACCCACAGAAATTAATTTGCAGTAGAGAACCAAAGAAACATGAGACACCATGAGACACCAGATTCAATCATACATGAGACACCATGATTTACGTGGTGAAAGCCTTAGGGTGAGGGAAACATCCACAGAACAATGGCAACGACATTTTATTTCTGAACAGGAGATTCCAACCAGTAGCCCGAAGAGGGATTGAAGCCCCTTGGTCAATATTTGTCTCCGAGGCACACATATTTAAACAACTTCTCCCACAATTACAATGGAACTAATTCATTAATTGTACATTCTAACTTAGGTTTCCTTATCTCAACCAAAAGATGAATAATATGATCGAGATCCACATCTTGTGGGGATTTGTTGTCACCATTTCAACAATCTCCACCTTGAAAACAATTTACCTGTTTCATTGCCCTTGTCCATCCATCAACTTCTTACAAGCCAAAGATAAGTGATACTAGTGCTTCCAAAATTGAAGCACCATTTCACTGCTCCACCTGGATTTGTCATGTGACTATTGACAACACCAATTGCATGTGAAATATCTCATCCTTTCATCGCAATCATCAATCTTTCTACTAGAACACTATACATGAGACATACAACCCTTTTCTTCTTCATCACTTGGACACAAACCTGAAGAAAGCTTATAATGGAAAGCCAAAAAATATTTTACCAGTTTCACATCATTCATATCGAATTTCCTAAGTATCATTACCATGTACTCAAGTTGTGATAACCCAAAACTTACCATAAATCCTGTCTCTGTGAATTTCTATGCTCAAGATTGTTTTGTTGCTCCCAGTTCCTTCATCTCGAACGTCCAAGTCAACTAAGACAACCCACTGATCTTAACCATGCTACTGCTTGCTACAAGCATATTGTCAACAATATAAACACCAAGATAGTGAGTACCATAAACACAATGGTTACGTTCACTTCTTGTGAAACTTGGATCACCATGAAG
Organism: Picea engelmannii; assembly: GCA_009831015.1. NCBI lineage: Eukaryota > Viridiplantae > Streptophyta > Pinopsida > Pinales > Pinaceae > Picea > Picea engelmannii. Next base: position 871,713 of record ML776765.1, read on the forward strand.
GAATCAACTTCTTGTACCAATTTCCTAGATGCACATTTTAGGCCATATAATGAATTCTTGAGCATGAAAAAAAATCTGATGTCGCAATCCTCAACACCTTCAGTGCTCCACCTCGAACATTGTGTTTGAGACCTTCGCCAAAAACAAATGAAGCTAGCCAAGTGAGTGTGACACCAACTCACCTCTAGGCAACTTTCAATGGAGTCCTCGCTCCATCTTAACAAGAACATATCCTTGACCAAATCCACCCAAGTAAGCCAAGTAAGCATTTGTTTCTTACCTCCAGGCCCATTTACAATGGAGTTTCACGAAGCCTTTAAATAGGATCAATTACATGTAATCTCATGAGACAACTACCCTCCTATCACCTAGGCTTACGTATAGAATTTACCAATGATTAACCAGGAGTACACATGCCTTTCTAGGTCTTATAGACATATGCCCATTTACATATAATTGCTTACAACTCCAAAATAAATGCAAAATAATTCACTGTCACAATCACTTTACCGTCACTCCAATGCCATTTCACTGTTCGTTCCCTATACCTCATGCTTTGCCATTCCATGTTGTCTGCAACCACCAAGTGATCTTTGTGATCTAAGTATAGAGGAGCACTGACCACCTGCATAAACTCATGTTTGTGTGTAGCCTCTATTTCCACCACTACCAACAACATTGCCGCCATAGCTGGAGCCATATCCAGCTAGCATTTCCATAGGATTGGAGGATCCGTTAAATGGAAATCGATCTCCATATAAAAGTATGACATCCACCTTATGCAGGCCACGAGGTGAGGGAATCTACACCACCACTTTGCCCATGCCGCTGACTAATAATGTCACATTATCACCATGGGAATATCATCCTGACGCACGCATATAGCCTCCTGCAAGGCGCTCCACCTCGGATTTACGTTCTCCACATGGGTATGTGTCCGTCAACAAATCCATCCATTTGTCTTTCACAATATCCCCCCACAGATCTATCTCTTGAATACTTTCTTATAAGAACTCCATGACGACTTCAATGCAGCCTCCATATAGACCACTCACCATCACCCCCTTCAACCACAACTTGGATCGCTATTATTTCTTCCACGTTATAAACGATGGCTTCTTTGCTCCTCATCTGCATACTTTGTAGCAAATCTGTGCCCTTTTATCTGTGCATACGTTTCATCCCCTTGTCTTCTGTAGCGACAATTCATTTTCATCTGGCTATGGCGAGCCTTTCCAGGAAGTTATTTTCGATGCAGGTGGTAGTTTTGATACCATCGCGTTGAGATTGATTGAACAGAGTCAAATAATTGAACCGCGGCCAGACTAAAGAAATACCGCGACCAGACTGAAGAAATACCACGAAAAGACTGAAGAAATACAACACTAGCAATAATGGACCAACACAAGATTTCAACAATAATGCACACCAACTCAATGCCATGGCGAGAGTAGTGAATTTGCACTATGATCTTTGATTCCAAATTTCAGCTCCGGGATTATTCGATAGGTGTGCGATGCTCCGAGCATTTCACTCATCGTAGTATTGTGAAGGATTTATGCTAGTGATAATCAGATGAGTGGGTTTTACCAGGAGATATACAGGTTTTAAAGTTTAGCACTAAGCGCTCAGCGAATGATATATTAACTCGAAGGGCGGCAGCAGGACCAAAGGTAGTGGCAATGGCAGTAATAGCACATCATTCATTGTTTCTGAATGTATGCAAACTGTTTGGAGAAAGCTCTTAATAACAAGAAGCAAATGTGTGCTATTTTAAAGGTAATAGCAGACATCCAGGGACAGGGACAATGGGCTCATCTTGAGGGATAGTGGGCTAACAAAGGACAGGGAAAATGGTCTAACAAGGACAGTGGGTAGAGCAACAAGTTTTCAGTGGTAAGACCAACAGATAGTGAAGGGTTAAGCATAAAAAAGAGGGTCAGTTTTGGGCAGAGACTTTGATTTCCCTTATTATCAGCATGAAAATGGAACAAGAAACTTTACAACCCATGGAAACAAATGATATAGGGCAAGTGAAAATTTCCTCATCAGCCAAAACTGGAAAGTGGGTTTGGGTTAATGCCAAACAGTATCAGGGCATTTTAAAACGAAGACTAGCTCGTCTGAAATGGGAGCAGACAAGGAAAAAAAGGTCTCAAAGGGAAAGTACTTGGGTTCTTCGCAAGAAACAACATTCAAACAAGTACTCTTTGCAGATATGCGGCAACAAGTCCAAAGGAAAAGGAAAAGTCGCTGATGATTATGCCTTATATAGTCCCACATCCACACCTCTCACTTGGTCATCTGATATTTATGTGAAAGAACCGTTAAAAGTAAAAGAGAGGTTGGAAGTAGTAGAAGCTAAAGAGTTGGAAAGAGATTGTACAATCCATAGAATAATAGCTGAAAACTAGGCTTTAGCAGAAAGAAACAAAGTTCTGAAGGAGCAAGTGTCATTGCTACAGGAAGCTCTCCGAATGGGGAAAACATAATGGCAACGCATGAAAGCGGAAGTGTAAAACATGAAGAAAATTGCAGTGGATAATACATAGGTGTTGAATGCGGAGCCATCCCAGGATAAGGGGAAAGTAGTTACCCAAATAGACAACAATGAAGAGACATCAAGAGAAGAGGGGAAAGGAGATTCCACAAAACTCTCCAAAACCTGGGCTCAAATTATTAGCAATCCTGCTAAGAGGGAAGGAGAAAGAAACATTCAGGTTGACAACATGCAAGATGGAGAAAGAAAAGAAAGACAGGATAGAGAAACAAACATAATTATCAAGAGGGTGAAAGATTATGGGGAAAATGAATGTACTCTTGACCTTGCAAGAGACTTCTTGAAAGACAAGCTCCAATGGCAAGGACAAATATGTCAAGCATGGAGAGTAGGTAAGCCTAACGGTGAGAGAGCCATGCCCATAAAAGTCATTATGCCCAACTTGCATGATAAAGATATCATTCTAAGAAGGAAGCAGTTCTTGAGGGGTTCTCGGTTGTTTCTAGAAGAAGACTTAACTGTAAGACAACAAGAGGAAAGGAGGGACGAGATGACAAAAGTTAGGGAAACAAGAGATGAGGGGAAAAGAGCATGGATTTATAAAGGTAAAGATGTGATAGCACAATTTGGACCTCCTTCCAAAACAAGGCAGTAAGACAATAACAAAGGAGAGGCAACAAACTCTTCAACAAGAAATGAGGAAGCAAGGTCAGTATGGGAAAGAAGGGACAAAGACTCAATAGTGAGTCTTGCATGCCAAAACAAATAGAAATCAAATCGTACGCAGGTTTCTTTAAGATTAGTTTGTTGGAACTGCAGGGTTTACCCATGGAGACGAGGACCTGGGTTAGGGCCTATTATGGAAGATAGAGACATAATTTGCCTCATAGAAACACATGAGCATGAAGAGTGCAAGACACCTTTGTTTGAAGGGTATTGGAAGATAGCAGTGTGGAACAAGGCAACAGGGAATGGCAAAGGGCACAGGGGTATCATGGTATTAGTAAGAGAAAAAGAAGGTCGTTTCATTCAACTAGAAAAAGAAGACCCAAATAAGCAATTTGTCTGGCTTAAAATATTAGAAAATGGAAATCACATCAGAATTGCAGCATGTTATTTTGCACCGCAAGTTTAAAAAATCTACAAAAGTAGAGGGCTTGACCACAAAGATCCCTTTGCAGCCTTAAAAAGAGATATTGCAATATATTCTCAGCTAGGTGAAGTCCTTATAGTGGGGGATTTCAATGCTAGAACTGCAGGTGAACAAGCTAGCATTCTTTGTTGCAAAGAAGACGATGACCCTATCTGGCTTACAAAAGAGAGTAATCATCAGTGGGAATGAATTTCAGAGGATAAAGGTTGCAATTTCTTTGGAGAACAATTGCTTATGCTATGTGGGGCTTTCAATTTAGTCATTTGTAACGGTATGACTAGATGGGAAAAGTCTGGTAATTTCACTTGCAATACTTACAATGGAGCAAGTGTAGTAGATTATGCAATTTGCTCGCATAATTTGTGTGGGAAAATAGAGGAAGTGCTGATTGGAGATCAAATTTGGGACTTAAAATAGGACCACAAGCCAATTTATTTAAGTTTCTCTTGGACCGAAAAGAAGCAATTAAGGTCAAAAACTTAGTGTGTTCAACAAAATCCCCCAAATGGCAGAATTCTTTTGACTCCAAAGAATTGTAATACCTTCAAAAAAACGTTAGAGAGGCTCTTCGAGAAGGACGAAATCTAATTTCATGGCCTTCACAGTTATGGATTAACACATTTAATTCAAAGCGCACTTGCTGAGTGCAAAAAAGCAAAAATTAAGAAGGATGAAACAAATTGTTTTCCGATTAATGCTTGGTTTGACGAGGAATACAAAAAGGCAAGGAGAAGGTGGAAGTAATCAGACAAGGATAACATAAAGCTCAAATATTACCAGAAAATAGTAAGAAAGAAAAAGGTCGATTTCATGGTTTCGAGGAGAGAAGAACTAATATTCCTTAGGAAAAATAACCCCAAACTGTTCTGGAAGGAGCTCCAACCGAAAAATGTGCAAACTAAAAACAACATTACATCTTCTAAATGGTTCGACTGTGAAAGACAACTTTATGAGCAGGATCCCAAGGTTGACCCTCCTCCCTTGGTCAACATAGATACAAAACTCTTCACGGTGCAAGAGGTAGAGATGGGTATCAAGAGGTTGGGTGCTGGAAAAGAAAAAGACTTAGATGAACTCCAAGTAGAATATCTAAAGTGGGGCTTAAAAATTCTTTCACCTCACATCACAAAAATTTTCAACAACATCATACAACAGGGGTTCCCCACATATTGGACAACTAGTATGGCAATACCTCTTTTCAAGAGTGGTGACATCAATAATCCCTCCAATTATAGAACCATAATGATAAACCCCTTGTTTGCAAAGTTATTTGGAAGCATGTTAGAAAATAAAATTAGCAAGTGGGAAGAAGAAAGAGATAAACGTGCTAAAGGGCAAGTAGGTTTTAGACCTAAACATTCCACAGTTGATCATTGCATAACTTTAAGGCACATCATTGAAAAAGCTTGGGAAAAAAAGGAAGAAGTTTTTTGTTGCTTTGTTGATTTCAGAAAAGCCTTTGACATGGTTCCTAGGGATAATCTTTGGAGCAGGATGGAGGAACTCGGGGTTCCTAGGCATTTGAGAGCAGCTGTGCATAGGATGTATGAAGAGGTGAAAGTCAAAATCAGAACTTTAGCAGGCATTTATGAAAGTTTTAGAAGCGACATCGGGGTCAAGCAAGGTTGCCCACTGTCCCCTACCCTTTTTGGGTTATATATTGACAAGCTTGAAGAGTGGCTAAATTCCCAAGGGGGTGACGGTATCCATTTGGGAAAGTTTGTTATAAGGCTTCTTTTGTACGCAGATGACCTTATATTGATTGCTAAATCAACTCTTGGTTTGCAAGAGCACTTATGTTCCCTTGAGCATTTTTGTAGAAGGGTGGGGATGCAAGTCAATATTAGCAAAACGAAAGTAGTCGTTTTCTCTAACAAAAGAAAGCATAACCAGCATAAGTTCTACTTTGAAGGCAACAATCTGGAAGAAGTTGCAGACTACAAATACCTCGGAATTGACTTCAACAGAAATTTAAGTTGGGATGGTTGTAGAAAGAAAAGAACTTTAGGGGGTTGGAAAGAATTTTATTCTTTTCAAAACAGGTGTAGAGAGGCAAAGTTGTGGGACTGGAAAACCACTCTAACTCTTTTTGGACTCCTAGTGATTCCGGTGATTCTCTACGATTGTGAACTATGGGCCAGTAGCACAACCGAGATGTAGTGGAAACAAATTGAGAAAATTCAGAAATGATTGATTACAAACAAATTCAAAATTAAAGTACAGTTCCTTATGCTATCTTGTTAAGTGAAACAAGGGTTGCCCCTATTGAAGCAATTGCTATGGTGTGAGTCATAAGGTATTTGAAAAAAATTGAGAAAATGGAAGAGGGTAGATGGCCTAAGGTTGTGTTTAGTGACAGATTGTGCAAAAGAAAGAAGACTTAACAAATGGTTTAGTAAATGGGGCATTTGCTTGAGCATGTGTCCTACAAAGAGTAAAGAGATAAAAACTTTTGTTATGGATAAGTTCCACAAACATACTTGGGAGAAAGAGACAGGGAGAAAGAAGAAGTACTACATTGAAGAGTTTAACCCCACTCATAACCATCAGCAAAAGGCGTACATAGGGGCCAATATTTCTTGGAGATCTAAAAATCTTATTGCTCAATTAAGGACTAATTCTCATCAACTCCGTTGTGAAACATGGTGCTAGAAAAGGCCAAAAGAAATGTGGGAGGAAAGAGTATGTATTTTGTGCTCGTCCGAAAAAGTGGAAATGGAAAAAACATTTCATTTTAGAATGTGAGGCCCTCAAAGACAGCAAGAAAAATTATGCAGGTATTATGGCAGCTATTTCTTGGGATAATCTATTCAACAAAGAGTTTGTTGAGAAGCTGGGAGCGATTATTGTAAAACTTCATAGGAAAAGGGACGAATACAAAAGCCAGATGGAAAAACAATCTGTCCCATAGGCTATTTTTAGCCTCGTGGACGTTAAAATTTCTTTCTTTCTTTCTTTCTTTCTTTCTTTGCACCAGGTACAAAGGCCCTCACGACCGGTGGCCCTCAACTAAAATCTATGATTGTAATTCTCAGCACGACAACCTGATTGCGGGCTTCCTTAATTGGCTCATTTCAACATGACCACAAATTCAAGGCATTTGACTAATTCACTGGAACACATTGTCTTGCCTCAACCCGTGGTTGCTCACCTTCGTTGCCTCCATTTTATTCATGGATCGGGTCTCTTCATGATGATATGCATCCTCACGCCTCCACCATAACACGTCTAACAAACATGATTATTTCCAACTTACCTCACAGATCTCCTGGACAAAACCTGCCTTAGCATCTCCTGGACAAAACCTGCCTTAGCATCTCCTGGACATAACTTGCCTCAAGGATCCCTTCAACTCATATTGAATCCATGCTCCAGTCGGTTTAGATTGGCGGTGATCTCTCCCTACATTGGAAATGACTAAACCAATAGTGGAAACTTCTTCCGTACAACCTTCGTATTGTCCACCTCATCATTTAAAATAGACCCCACATGACTTTACGAGTTTAACGATGCTCCCTAAGATGGTAGGGAAAAAATTCACCTCCAGGAAGATGATAGATGTATCAAACAAAGGAACCTCCTTTAATTTTCGATGCTAATCACCGGGCGACAGTCTTCACGGGTATCAATAGTGAACAATGTAGGCAATTCTCCAGCCTCTTAAGATCCTGAAGAATCTGATTGTTCTCAATGATTTCCATGGTCTTCTCCATATTTTGAAATGCGAGGCGAGCAACTTCTCGTCCCAGGCCGCAATGACACCTTTGAATTCCCAGAACCTTAGGCAATGGTTGTCGGTGTCTCATTCTTATACACTATTCCCTCATTTCATTGGTGACGATGACGACCCTCTCTCATAGGATCTCTCTCTAGAAAAATCTTCCCACCAAATAAGCTCACGAATTTCTCATCTCTACAGCCTCCACCAGATCGGGCAACACATTCCTTTAGCGACCTCTATGAGATCTGGCAGCAAGTTCCTTCAACTCTGGACTCTGATGTTTTCACCATCTCGGCCTCAACCTTCATGAATTCCTTTGTTGGAGCTTCATGAGGAACGAACAAGAACAGGAACAGGAGCGACCTCTCTGGTGGAAGCCATGTCCAGACTAGACAAAGAACTCGTATTAAAAATCCATGATGATTGTTAGCTTCCTTACTTTCTCTCTTTCTCCTTGGCTCTCTGATTGTTCAACTCTTCGCTCTGATACCACTTATTCTCTCTTTGTCCTAGAACCCACAAATATTAATTTGTAGTAGACAACCAAAGAAACATGAGACACTAGATTCAATCATACATGAAACACCATGATTTACGTGGTAAAACCCTCAGGGTGAGGGAAACATCCACGGGAAAATTGCAACAGAATTTTATTGCTTAACAGGAGATTACAACCAGCTACTCGGATAGGGCTTGAAGCCCCTTGATCAATATTTGTCTCCCAGACACACATATTTAAACAACTTCTCCCAGAGTTACAATTAAACTAATTCATTAATTGTACATTCTAGCTTAGGTTTCCTTATCTCAACCAAAATATGAATTATAGGATTGAGATCCACATCCTGTGGGGATTTGTTGTCACCATTTCAACAATAATCCGACATATAACGGACCTTCCAATGATATGAAGACGGAATCGAAAAAAGGATCCCCCATCTCTTTAACAAATTACTTAACAACATCCAAACACTTATCTAATTTTCCTGAGCTCCCATCTCTTTAACAAATTACTTAACAACATCCAAATGCTCATATAATTTTCCTTCCACCACTCACACCTTGGACAATAGTCCTACAACAAACAAAGGAATTCATAATCATTACCACTCAAAGTTAGTTATCCTTAATTCAGAAATTGAAATTAATTGATATATGACCCGAGAGCCATGATATTTCCTGCGTAGTCGATGATTTGTGTGGCCATTTGAAAATTCTAGGGGGCTCAACTCCACTCAGAGGAGCATACTCCCAGACTTTTGCAGTTGCAACATGATGATTCCTCATAGGATAGTAACAACAGTAAGTGTCGATCATATACCTAATCCAAACTGTAAAAAACAAAAATCTAAATTTCAAATTCTAGAGCATATTGTGAGCCTGCAAGCCCCCTCCACTATGAGAATGCACTCTCACATAATGGATGGATCGAAAGGTGAACGAATGAGGATGGATAGATAGGTCTCTGCTATGAGAATGCACTCTCAGGTCCGAGTGCATCCTCACACATTGTTATCTATTTAAGTAATGGATGGATGGAAAGGTGAACTAATGAGGATGGATATCATAACTTGAAATCATGTCCAAATCCAAATATTGAGCGAATGTCCATGTTAATCCCAATTTTTCCAGGTTAACCCAAACTGTTAAGTAAAAGTCTGAGTGTTAATTGTAACGGTGACACGTTTCACACCCTTACAAACCAAAATGAAACACTTTCCCTAGCATCGCATGCGTGAGAAGTGAGATAATGCTTCTATATTAACCACAACCAAAATGTGGCATCCATCACTAGGCTGCTAAACAATGAACGTGGTTAATCCTTGTTAATTAGGTAAAGGTGGCAATCGATGGTTAGGACAATAAATTATTAATCATATTAAGTAAATGTGAAAAAGTAAACAAGGAAACCTAAGCATTTATAAATGCAAAAAATTTATGAATATTAAATCACATTCATTGATTTGGGAGGACGAGTAAGAATATACCAACATCTTCAATTGCTAGCCATAAGATTAAGATTTATAATTAAAAGATCAGTATTTGTAGCCATTTCCAATAGATGTATACTTATAGGATTAACTATCGACATAACTATAAAAATAACTATTGTAGAGACATATATTATATGAAAGTCGTAAATGACCATAATATGAAACCCAAAAAAAATAAATATAAAAAGTAGATGACTATAATATAAAAATAAAAATACAAACTTTAAATTGAACGTAGAAAATTAAAATAAACACATAACTTAACTTTAAATTAAACCCAAGAAAAAAAAAGTTAATTTAAATTTAATCCTAGAAATTTAAATTGAAAGCATAAGAAAATAAATTTAAATTGAAGTACATTTAAATTTAAATTGAACACCATAAAATTTTTAATTGAACTCATAACTTTAACTTGAATGTATAAATTGAAAACATAATTTAATTTAAATAATTTTAAATTGATGGCATAAAGTTAAATTAAATGTATAACTTTTAATTGAAATCTAAAAAAATAATAAATTAAAAAAATAATAAATTTAAATTGAATACATAACTTTAAATTTAACCCATAAATTGAAAACATAACTTTAAATTTAACTCATAAAAGAGATAAAGACACAAATAAATTTAAATTGAAAGAGATAAACTTGGCAATCAACCAATGTCACGGTTCACACTCCATAAAAATCTAATGCCTCTCCCCCCATTTGATACGTGTCTCACAATAAGGTTGAGGTTGACGTATTGAAAGAGAAAAACGTGGCATCAACCAATGTCACGGTTCACACTCCATAAAAATCTAATGCCTCCCCGCATTTGATACGTGTCTCACAATGAGGTTGAGGTTAACGTAGCAGGCAGCTTGCGAAAATATTGATCTTGCTTAATTCAAACTTGGCAATAAAAGCTTCTACAAATAATGATATTGATCGTGGTTAATCATTTAAACGACGAAGAATATGTTAACATTTTTATATTTATGAGATTAATATTTAAAATTAAAATATTATAAATTGTGTTTATTTTTATTAATCTATCTTATAAACCTTAGAAACAATAATTATTCTTTCTTGTGTTCCAAATACATTTAATGGGTTTGCAATTCCTCTACAATAGTAATATGGATTAGGTAACCTGGAAATCATAATAGATCAAATAACTTGGAAATTATAATTAAAGGAAATCAATTCCAGATATTTTAAGGAAACAAAGGAAGATTTTGACTAATCTTGATGGTTTGCTCCATGTGCTTTCTTCATAGTGCAATATGTCAAAAACAATAATCGTTCTCTCGCTTGTGCTTTAACCACAATTAATCTACAATAGTAATATGAATATTGTAGTTGCACATATATATTAGGTGGTTTTCTCTATGTGCTTTCTTCCTGATGCAATATGTCAGAAACAATAATCGTCCTCTTGCTTGTGCTCCAACCACAACTTATCTACAATAGTAATATGAATATTGTAGTTGCACATATATATTAGGTGGTTTGCTCTGTGTCTTCTTCCTAGTGCAATATGTCATAAACAATAATCTTCATGTACAAACAATAATTGTCCTCTCGCTTGTATACCAAAAAGACAAATACGAAAGTTGAACGCATAACTTTTAATTGAACACCCAAAAAGAATAAATTTAAATGGTATAATATGAAACAAAAATGAGCATGATATGAAACCCCAAAAAGACAAATATGAAACATAGATGACCATAATATGAAACGCCAAAAAGACTAAATTTAAATTGAACCCATAAAATTAAAGAATGCTTAAAAAGAATAAATTTAATTTAAATTTTAAGCCATAAATTTAAATTGAACGCATAAGAGAATACATTTAAATTGAATGTCATAAGTTTAAATTGAATGGATAACTTTAAATTGAATGCCATAAATTTAAATTGAACGCACAACTATAAATTCAATGCATAAATTGAAAGCATAACTTTAAATTGAACGCATGAAAGATAGAAAGACATAAATAAATTTGAATTGAAAGGGAGAAACATGGAAATAGAAATGGGATAAAACCACGAAATGTTTTCTTATATATATCAAGAATTCATTCATAGGAACAACCAACTTCCCAATTCTCCAACTGCAACTAGAAAGAGGATACAACCCCTAGTAACTTGCTCCAATCCGAAGGAAGCTAGAACTCCCTCAATTCTCTAGCTCCAACCATAAGGAGGCTACAATCCCCTGGGTTCTCTGGATCCAACATGAAGGTGGATACAACCATCTAGTTCTTAGGATCTAACTTGAAGGAAGCTCCAACTCCTTGATTCTCCGACTCCAACTGGAAGGAGGAAACAACCCCCTTTCCTTTCCCAGTCCTACGACCCTGAAGTATAATTGTAGACCAATTTTCACTACTGCAATCACTACCATTGTCTCTGCCACTGTCACTACCACTATCACACAAACGTGTAACCTGTCAACCTGTCATTATATCTAACATGGATCATACATCAAAGACACCTCTCAACTAGACGTCCAACATCACCAACACATGCCTCTACCAAGCATGTACCAAGATCACCAATATGCCATCACAAGATATATGTCTCAACCATGTACCAAAGCATGTACCAAACCATCAACCTATACCATACCAAGCATCAACCATATACCATAACAAGTGTGTGAACCATGCACCAACACCTATACCATACCATATACCAACCATGCACATTAACCATGTACATCAACCTATAACATAACCATGTAAATCAACCATGTACATTGACTTGTACCAAAAATAGTGCAACAACCATGCACCAAACCTCCACCAATATGCCAATATAACCAAGATGTGCCTCAAGCACTATGCCAACATCAAGTGTCCAACATGAACCTCAATCATGTTGTTGGCACAGGCCTATGATAGGAGAAAAGTCAATTTTGGAGTAGAGATATAGGACAATGCAACAAACAAGGAAGATTGGACCAAAGGGAATAGCATGCACCGAGAAAGAAGAAATATTAATGCAACAAAGGGTAAAGGAAGAAGCACGTGACATGATTTGCGAAAATTTGGCACATATGTGGACAAACATAACCATGTTAGGATTAGGGTTTTGGACTCAAATAACAAGATATATTAATTTAAAATTATGAATATTCTGTATCCATTAATTACTATGAATTTTACTCTCAAATAACAAGATGTATTAATTTAAAATTAAGCATACACATTAACTAACACTTTATCACAAAATTGTAGTTTCAAATAATGCATACTCAATATATATGGAGTGTAGGTTATATCCAATTATAAAATCCTAAAACTATATCCATAATACACACTACCTAGATGGATATACATTACAAACATAATTACCACATATAATAAAGCATAAGTAGTATAAGAAAGGTTTCTATTGCGGTTAGGGCCATTGTCCATTATCTAGAAGTCATAAGAGAAATGGTGTGTTTAAGTCAATGCTTTCCTTTTTCCTCCAAACAACTTCTTAATCCATGAGATTGGTCACTACTTCCCCCCAACAAATAAAATTTGGTTATTAAGTGTATCATAGCCCCATTATGTCATTTATTGGCCAAACATTCATTTACAAGACACATGCCATGGTTTGAGACACCATGCTAGTCCAACTAATTATGCAATAACTTTGTAAGGTCTAAAACCCTAATTTTAACCTTGCATGTTTCCTTGATCAAAGACACACATCCATGGTGTCCCATATTTTAATACAATTCATATTCCATATGTGGTCCAAATATTACTTTCTAAGGGATTGCATAAGTATCGAGGGCCATGTGAATTTTCCTTTAGCCATAGAAATTATATTTATGACCTAAACCCTTTATTTTTTCTTTGAAGTATGTCTTTTTTTATTTAAGCGTCTAGGGGATTTCACAATGCAACATATGAGCTATAATTTTCTAGATCAATTGTGTATATTAAGTCATTAATCTATGACCCATATCCATGATTATTAGTTTCAACTCACCAATTTCTCATGATTTTGAATATTCCACTTAGCACTCATTACATCAGGTGATGTTCATATGGGTGAAGAAGTGTGATTGAAACTAGTGAAATGAATCGCATAGCATCAATCATCACCTCTAGGGCTTGCACCCAGTAACTATGACTTCCTGGGTGGTCACCTGACCCAAGACTCCTCTAGTTCAAGCATTCTTAATAGTGGAGTTTTCCCCACAATCAAGCCCACTTATCTTTCTACCCCATTTGTAAAACCTTAGTAATTATTGTGCCTTATGAAATATTTAGTTACAACTCCCATCACTCTTTTTATTTAAACATTGAAGGGATTTCACAATGAAACATATGAGATATCATTTTCAAGATTAACTGCGTAGAGTAATTCATTAATGTATGACCCATATCCATGAGTAATACTCACAATTGATCAATTTCTAATGATTTTGAAAAATATACTTAGCAGTCATTGCATCAGATGATGCCCAAAGGAGTGAAGAAGTGGGACAAAAACTAGTAGAATTAAACACATACAATAAATAATCACCTCCGAGACTTGCACCTGATAACTAGAACTTCCTGGGTGGTCACCTATACCAACTCTCCTCTGGCTCAAGTGCGCTTAACTATGGATTTTTACCCTTAATCTATTTACCCCCTTCCACTCTTCTCACTCTATAACCATGGGTTCCTCTCTTGGATCAATATTTTTCCATCTTCTACATGCCACCTAAACATTTCACTTACTTCTTACCCACACATCCTCTCAAACCCATGAATTCTTGGCATGGGTTACATTCATGGGAATACTTCTTAGACTTGGGAGCTTACATAATTTTCATTTCATAATAGAGGAAGAGTGAAATAAGGAATATCCAAGAGGAAAATTTATACTATTATACTTTTAGTTGCATAAGGCATAGATGCCCTCCCATGAATGTAATCAATTTTCCTTTAGACATACATATGGTCAAAGTGGTTAGTGATATTTTTAATAAAACATGGTAAAAAGGATAGTGAATTATCCAAAGGACATGTGGCAAGGAAAATTTTACCCATGGATTCCTTTTCCTCTTCCCCTCTCTTCTTCCTCTCTCTTGGGATCATAGTTCCCTTGTGCTCCTTACTAGCAATTTTAATGGTTTTTGTAATATACCTTATATTTCCTCTTTTTCTTCATAACATATAAACACAAAMTAAAGTAYACCATGATAATATATCTATATTGTGGTGCCTTTGGATTACAATAATAACATCCTAACTAATCTCACAACTTGGACTCGTAGCCATTCATTATTTGGGCCTTTCTCTTTGGATTCAAGATAAAAATATTACAAGGTATATATATATGTACATTGTGGGGTCATTACAACTCAACCCACCTCACTTGGCACGTCTAATTGTAGATATATAATTACATCATTACATAATTTAATATAATCTACTCTAATATTTAAAACTAGGGTATTACATCCCCTTTCCCCTTGGTGTAACGTCCCCAACCACTAACAAGCCAGGGAATGCCACTACTCTGACACTTCACTTAGCTCTGATACCAATTTGTAACATCCCCGACCACCGATCCTTGCCGGGTAATGCTACCCAAACAACCTTATCCTTGACTTTACTTCTCCGATACCAATTTGTAACGCCCCCAACCACCAACATGCCGAGAAACTCCACAGAGGAACACACACACACACACACATATATAACATGCATGTCTAATGTATTTAAAACAAATAACAAAGAATTATTGCTGCCATACAAACTCTTGCTAGAATTGGCAGTAATTCATACATAGATTAATGCAGAAGTAACAATAAAGTCATACATGTAGTACTCACAGGCAAACCCATAATATAACAACATATATAGGCAATATTCATCAATTATAACACATGTACATATACATAACATGTAATTGAACATGGGGATAGGTACTTATCTTTCAATTAGAGTACACCAACTATGTGTAAACCTTCCACGAACCTCCTAGCCTTAGACCACGTTGCTCATCACGCTCAGCAGTGGGTCACCCCTGAGTTGGGACTAAGCTCCACCTAGGGAAAGGGAATCCTATACTAGGATGAGGTTACATGAGACTACACAGTACAATTGGAAGGATTCTCTCCAGGAGCCTTCTTACCCCCACTACTCATGGACTCTCATTCCCCACATGCATGTTCCACCCCGAGAATATGCACCTTCACTGTTCCATAGTCCATCAACTGCTCCACTACCCCTTTCAGGGTCTCGAGAATAGGCCAGATCAAGAATTCTTAGAGTTATGTATCTAGTTCTGGACTCTCTCTAGGAGAAAGTCACTTCCCAACAAACTCTCTCACCTAGAGAGAGTTTCTCACATGCCTGACAACCTGCCTCTTCAACCACGATCCTGACAACCCACTTCTTTAACCACGAACCTGATAACCCTCTTCTTCAACCAGCTTCCACTCAGCTTCCAACAAGGTGAGGACAACAACAAAGCTCAATATAACTCAGGGAATGGAAGAAACCACAATTTAGTAAGGCACAAAATAGTTTTGGCAAGTAAAAAATATGTTGGTCTTCATAGGAAAAACACAGTTCAGCTTCACGGGTTACTGGTTTCAAAGGTGCATGAAATATGTAGATGTCGATGATGGAGGCCCTCCAGTTAGGCGAAGGATGGGAGAAAATTAAAAAAAAAAACCCAACAAGCTAACTTTCCATCTTAAACTGCATCTGCCTGAGCTGACACATGTCTCCCATGAAGCACCTTCTTTTCCATTTGGGAGTCACCCATCCTCCCAAAGGAACTTAGGATAAAAACATATCCTTCTAATCAACTTTTGGAATAATAATAAATTATTATTCTCTTGGACTTAAGTCCTTAATATTATCCCCTCTTTCCAACCTCTCAACCCCCTCTCCCTTACCCATCCTAGTGGAGCTTCGTCCCCCATCACTCTTTCTTCATGGTCGGTCTACATGCAATGATGTATAAATTTTATTAAAGATCTGCATAATTACATATACAGAAATTAGGCTTATGGCCTTTAACGCCTAGGATCTTTGGCCTAATAACACATAATCCTACCATCTTATCAACACTTGGCTCACCAGCCTACAAACATCAATACATTTCATAGGGGCTCGGCTTGGGGTATTACAATCCCCTCCCCTTATTTTTGCACTGTCCTCAGTGCAATTTATTTACATAGCATCAACAAGATTTTCAAAATCTTTGAAAAGTTGTGGGTATTCTGCCTGCATAACCTCCTCATTCTCCCATGTCGCATCCTCAGGACCGTACCAGGTCCATTGGACCTTTACAAGCCCTATGGCTTGATTCTGGAGTTATTTTCTCTTCTGGTCCAATATGCGCACTAGATGCACCTGCAAGACGCCTTCTTGTTACACCTTAATCAAATTCCAATCAATCACATGATTAGGATCATGTATATATCTCTTAAGCAATGAAACATGAAACACATTATGTACAATCATGGATGTAGGAAATGCAAGAATATATGAAACTGGTCCAATCATTTCTAGGATTTCAAATGGACCACAATACCTGGATGCCAACTTGGAACAGTTTCCCAGTTTTAGGGAACTTTTGTTGGCTTTCACTTTCAAGAAAATATGATCACTCACATTAAAATCCCTCTGGGTCCTATTCTTATCAACATAACGTTTCTTCCTATCTTGGGAAACCTTCAAATTCATCTTAATATTCAACATTTTCTCTTCCACTTCCTTGAGCAACTTTGGCCCAACCACTCTCCTATTAGCTAGGTTATCCCAACTTATTGGTGTGTTGCACTTTCTTCCATAACATGCTTCAAATAGGCTCATCTTCAGTGATGCTTGATACCCATTGTTGTAGGCAAATTCTACCAAGTGTAGGTAGTCTTCACATTTAGATGGTTTGTCCATCATATACATCCTTAGAATATCTTCTATCACTTGGTTCACCCTTTTTTTCTGCCCATCAGAGTCAAGATGATAAGCAGTGTTGAATTCCAGATTCGTTCTGAACCCTTTGAATAACCCCTTCCAGAACTTTGAGCTAAATTTAGGGTCTCTGTCAGACACAATTGTCTTGGGAATACCATGGAATCATGCTAATTCCCTCATATAGATATCAAAAACATTTTCTACCTTGTGAGTAGTCTTCAATTGATCCGAAATCGGATCCAGAAGCCTGATAGGGCTTGAAAAATGCTCAAAAATGAAAGTTCCCGGAATGCGATGAAACCTATGCCATTGCGTCCATCTCGTCTTCCTGATTCTGGTGGTATATTTACTTTGTCAAACAGAGTCCGTATGGAGAAGATATCGCATTCTGTCCGAAAAGTCAAACAGGCAAAAATATTGTTGACTGTGCAGTCCGTACGGATGCTGACATGGCAAGTCCGTATAGGCGACATGTGGTAGGTCCATATAGGTGACACATGGTGGCTCTAGGAAGTGACATGTGGCAGGTAGATTTGGACATTTGGGAATACGACTGGACCAATCTGGAGGTGACACGTGTCACCATTGGAAGGGTGACACGTGGCACGGATGACGTCAGCATCTGACATGGAAGCTAACATGGATGAGGTGACATGGCAGTCATCTATTGGTAGGTTCTGGATGAATCAATGGTTGACACGTGGCATTCATTGGTTGGATGTAGAGGTGCCACGTGGCCCAGTCAAGGGCTTCCACGTGGCACCCCGGTATTGGTTTAATGGTTTGATTATCAAAATTCTGTGTCGTCGACCAGATTCGAACCGGTGACCTCCCCCTTTGGCAGTGCTTTGTAAAGTCCATCAGGCTAATAGGCCACATGGTGGTTCTTGTTTAATATATGGCACATATTTTATTTGAATTGGTTCAAGTTTGAAGCCGCGGGGGGAAAGGGTCGGGGCTTGGCCCCAGCCCTTTGCATTGTTAATGCAACCATACCATATGACCCGCAATATGGTTCAAACAAAGCACGGGTGTTATTAGGGTTGGCACGGGTAAAAACCATGGCCCGTGGTCGTATAAATATTACATATGCCCATGCCCTTTATACAACAACACGTGGGATTTGTGTTTAAAACCCGTGGTCTTATGTGTTTACCAAACGAACCGAAGCTAGCGCTGAATGGAGGTTAGGGCCAACGCTTAGCCCTTTGGGCTAGCGCTAGGCCATATGAACCCATATGACTAGTGAAAGGGGAACGCGTGCATATGGAGGGTCTAAAGCCCATATTATAACTATAATATAGTTTAAAAAGTGGGTTTTTTTAACTGATTTTGGGTTTTAATTATTGTTTAGCCCATTTTTAATGTAATTAATCCATTTTTGGGAGTTATTGGGTAGTTTTGGAGCCTAACTTCTTGGAGGAAGTTGGAGATGAGAAACTACCTTTCCAACTATATAACCAAGGCCTATTTGAGGCCATGGGGATAACTTTGAGGGCATTCGGAGCAGAATGATGCCGAGGAGAAGCCAAGCCAAAGCCATTTTGAGGTAGAGAAGCTTTTGAGGAGGAGACGCTGTCGGATCATTTCTGGGAGCTACGGACGTCTGTTTTGTGTACCATTTTCTTTGCATGGTTCTAGATATCTGGACGAACATGACCAGATCAGTCTTGTAGCCATTTGGCATTATAGAGATGTAATTTTGAGCATTTGAATAGAAATAAAGAAGCCTCCCCCACAGAGAAAAGGCTCGGAGACGTAGGCAAAGTTGTGCTGAACTCCGTTATCAATCTGCATGTTATGGTTTGTTGTCTTTTATTGTATTTCAGATCTGCACATATGTATATGGCTGTTATAATTCCTCTTCTTTCCTCATTCTTCACTAAGTTTTCTCAAATGGTTAATTAATGTATGCAAAATTAAAACTCAACCATAAGTCATTAAAAGATCCTACGGATCAAGTGGTATTAGAGCTAGTTGATGTTTGAATTTGAGTTTTGCATGTTAACCAGGGAAGAGCTCATCTCAAGGAAGAAAATGGCATCTACAGGAGGACTTTCTCAAAATGAGAAGGAGTTCATAGATTCGGTGTTTGCCATGGCCGAGATGGTGAAGGTGTTGTATGAAGACTACTTGGAATGAAAGAGAACGGTTCAAGTGAAAGCTTCAAAGAACAACAAAGGAAAAGAAGGATTGAAGGAAGTGCCTTCTACATATCTGAGGTATGCAGTGAAGGTTTCTCATCAAATTTTCCTCATTCTCATCAAGTTGGTTTTGGTGCATTTGAAAAACATACAAAAGGTGTAGGTTTGAGAATACTAACCAAGATGGGTTATGAAGAAGGAAAGGGCCTTGGATGTAGAGGTCAAGGCATTGTAAATCCTATTGAGGTTGAGGAAAGGCCTCGATACTTAGGATTGGGATATGGAGAAGGGGGCCTTGGAGAGTCTTCCAGGATAGGTTCCAAAACTTCGGAAGCAAGTAATGCTTCAAATGGCCAACTTAAGACATTGCAAGAACACTTCACAAAAGGAAATGGCACATCACTTCATGGTTGTGGTAGTGAATTCAAGTCATCTCCAAAGAAAAGTGAAGATTAGCATGGAAGGTATAATGGTCATGTTTTTATTAATTCTCCTTTTGATTATAACAAGCATAATCAAGTAAACCGGAACTTGTGGAATCTTTATCCATGTACTTATTGTCATTCACCTAAGCA
>ML776765.1:898955-911822 GCA_009831015.1 Picea engelmannii
GGCGGTGAAGGAGGCATAAGGGAGGGAGAAGGACCATGGAGGGGGATTATTCATTTTGGAGGGATTCATTCATGCATTCGACGGGAGAGGAGATTTGGGAGCATTGGGACAGAGTTAGTTAACCGTGGGATTTACAGTGCACCGGGTCTGAGGGGTTTTGGGCTCGGAGGGCTAGGACGTCCATAGATATCCTAGGGCTAGGCGTACTAGTCGGTAGGGTGGCTGGTTTTGGGGTGTCTTTAGGAGAAAGCTGTTGCGGAGCAGATTCAAGCTAAGAAGGCAGCATCAGATTAAGGTTAGTTATGAATATTTAGAATGAAATTGTTAATAAATTTTATTTATTGTAATATCGGATTTATTATGCAAAATTGAGTGAATTTCAAAATTACTGCTCTGTTTTAATTCATGGTAGTTTAAATTAAATGACGGTCTTTACAATGAGCACTTTCTCAATTTGGAATACAGTTGGTTTTCTCTTAGCACCTACAACACCATCCTTAGATGATTCTCATTTTGTTCTTCAAACTTGGAATACACCAGTATTCCATCCAAAAAGACTATGACAAACTTGTCTAGATATTCCCTCAATACACCATTCATTAGGGACATGAAAACAATAAGTGCATTTGATAACCCAAATGGAACCACTGTAAATTCATAATGACCATACCTTGTTCTGAAGGCAGTGTTGATGATGTATTCATCCTTTATCCTTACCTGATGATACTCTAACCAAAGATATATTTTTGAAAATATCTTGGCATCATTCAGCTAATCAAAGAGATCATCGATCCTTGGCAAGGGATACTTGTTCTTTATAGTAACTTTATTCAACTGTCAGAAATCAATGCAAAATACCACTGTCCCATATTTATTCTTCATAAACAGGATTGGGGCACCCCAAGGTGACACACTTGGGTGTATATACCCCTTCTTCAGAAGTTATTCAAGCTACATCTACAGTTCTTTCAGCTCTGGTGTACTCATTCTTTAAGTATTTTTTGACACTAGAGCTTCTCCACGAATCAGGTTTATAGAGAAATCAATATCTCTCTTTGGGGATAGTCTAGGTACCTTTTGGAATACATCCTCAAAATATTTTAATACTTCACAACATTCAATATTTGACACCTTATCCTTAGGTGCTTCATCCATCTGAGCTACAAATATTTGGAAGCCTTTCCTGTAGCACTTCTTCGACTGCATTACTGATATTTCTTTGATAGCAATTGCCCTAGGAATTCCTTGGAATGTTCTCTGATTTCCTTCCTCATCCAGGGAAGTGAATGCCTTGTTACGATAGTCTAATATGGCATGGTGTTGGTCCAACCATCCCATCCCAACTAGACAGTCATAGGAACCTAAAGGTAAGATTTTCAATTCATCCCTTGTGCTCATCCCGTTCATGTCCACTAGAAAGGACTTAACCAATTCGGAAAATTTTCTTTTGGCTCCTATAGCCAGCAACACTAACCAAGATTTTTCATGCTTGTTTCTTTGAAAATGAAAACTTTCCACCATCTTGGGATCTATATAACTATGACTAGCCCCTGAATTAATTAAAATAGTAACGACATGGTTATTGATCATACCTTCAAATTCAAACATGTGTGATTTAAATTCAACTTGTTTGTTGTCCAGGGATGCATATATCCTTGGTATTCTACTGCCCATGTCTTCCACTATTTCTTCTTGCTGAACATTGTGGACAACTCTCATTTTTCTATTTTTGTGGGGACAATATCTATACTTGTGGTCTCCCTGAAAACCCCAACATTGAATGGGCGTCTACCTTAGTCTTTGTACCCCTACCTCAACCATTCTCTTCTCTCTAAAATATGGTTGTCCTTGAGGATTGTTTCTAAAAAAAGGAGGTTTGTTTCCCTTCTATCTCTGCTCTTTCTTGAACTTCTTCTTGTCATCCCAACCCTTCCAGAAAGTGGCATTTTCTCTTTACTGCTCATATAGGCATTTTTCTCTCCTTATAGTTTCTTCCATAGTTTTAGGATCATCATACTGGATGTTGTCACTGCTTGAATGTGGAATTCCACTCAAATACCTTTGAATTTTGACAGTCTCATCTTTGATGAAAGGGACATACTTCAACAATTCCAAAAACCTTTGCTCATATTCATCAATGGACATACTACCCAGCTTGAGTTCAAATAACTCTTTCATCTTTATATCATAGTATCTCTTAGTTAAGTATTTATTTTCAAAATACTTATTGAATTCCTTCCAAGTAACATTTTTCTCTTTAATGTGTTGCACCTGCACAAGTCGATCCCACCACATGGATTCTTTTCCTTTCAGATGATACATTGCAATTCTTCCTTCTACATGCGAGGAGTAATTATGTAGTTGAAAATATTTCCTCATGCCAGCCATGTCTCAACATATTCCTCTTATGTTGCTCTCCATCAAATGTAGGATGTTTAATCTTGCTCATTTATCTTTTTAGTTCATCCAATACAGATCTCCTATTCTTTTTGGTAGGAGATGGGCTTGAACTACTGTGTTCCCTCCTCTAAGAGTGCCCTTGAGAGTGATGTTGGTGTCTGCCAAGACTCCTTGATTTCCTCTTTTCATCAGGAGACCTGTGACTTCTTGATTTACTGGAGTCACTCTCCTTATCTAATTTATTTTCTATCCTTTCCATGCTCTGTATCAACTTTATGTTGAATTCTCCCTATTGATCCCTGGATTTCATGAGATTTTTGTTATCTGATCAGTGAGTTTGGACATCTTTCAATGATTTTAATTATGTTTCCCTCCTTATTTGTCTCTTCTCCATGCCCATTGGAGTTCGATTCTTCAACTCCCAAATGGACATCTGCTCCTCTAGCTTCATTCTATGAACTAGAAGAATTTTGTGCCTCCTACATTTCGGTTTGGTTCTGACAATCATTAACTCTGCAATCACAATGTGTAGTCAACCGAAATTTTTTAGGCCATTAGTCCTTAACAAATTCCATAGTATTCATAAACCAATCTGATTCAAGAAAACTTTAATATTTCATTCTGCAGTTCTCAAGCATTCAAGAATCCCCATGGATATTTTCTTTCTGAGCTCTGCTCTATTCTACAATAATTTCCAGGAACTATCCCCTTCCTCTTATCCCCGAACCTATGCAACCATGGTTTGTGGCCAAGTGCTAGTTCTATAGGCGCTTACTCAGGACTTCGAGCTTGCAACTTCAGAAGTTTTCAAAGAAAATCACAACAATCTCTCGGAGTTTCGGATTAACAAACTCACGAAGTAGGGTGGATCAACAGTCCACAAATACCCAATGTCCAATATGTAATATTCTATATATAAAAAGTACACAAACATAAATAAAATGCTAAAAATGGCAGATGAGTAATGATATAACTAGAAAAACACCACAATAATACCAAAATGATACCAAAATAACATTAGAAAGAGAACTTAGATTATTGAGAGCAATGTTCACTTGCCTCTTCAAGGGGGCAACCTCCAACAGAGCAGATATTTATTACAATAATATCCAAGACAATAGTTCTCATACCCTCGAATCCTATTTATACTAAATATGTCTATCAAAAGAACCATCTAGAGGAAGATCCTTCTAGAAGTGAAAGCTTCTATTAGGTCTTCTTACATTCGACTTATTCTTACTTATTTCTAGGCCTTATTAATATTGACCTTTATTACATCGAAATATATTATTCTACCTATGTGAGGGGTTAGGTCCCTAACATGTCCTCCCCCTTAAAAATGGACTTGTCCTCAAGGCTTGAGATGTGGAAATTGTTACAGAATGGTAGTTGGTTCCCAAATTGCATCTACTAGGGTTGTATCTTTCCACTGGACTAACACTTCCTTGATGGTTCATTGATGCAAGCGATGCTCACACTGGTCCAAAAATGCTTATGTATGTAGCCAAATGGAGCCATCTTCTTCCAACACGGGAATGTTGGTTTGAGTTTGGCACTTAGTTCCAATCACCTTCTTTAAGCAGGAAACATTAAAAACAAAATGTAGCTTATAATGACTTGGAAAAGTTAATTGATAGGCCACCTATCCCACATGCCTGAGAATGATATAAGGACCATAAAGTTTGAGCACCATTTTCTGCAAATGTCCATCCTTGAGGGAGGTTTTCTTGTAAGCTTGAAGTCGAAGAAACACCTAGTCCCCTTCTGCAAATTGACGTTTAGAGAGAACTTATATTCTTGTTTCTTCATGTGATTCTGGGCCATGACCAAATTCTCTTTGAGGGTACAGAGAATAGCCTCTCGAACTGTAAGTGTTTGGTCAACCACCTGGACCTTTGAGACACCTAGTAAATATGAGAGAAATGAAGGTGGATTTTGTCCATATACTGCTTCAAAAGGATTCATGCGGGTAGATGTATGGTATGAATTGTTGTACCACCATTCATATAGTGGTAAACATTGAGACCACTGATTTTATTTTCCGATGCAAAACACCTCAAATATGTTTCCAAACACTTGTTGACAACTTTAATTTGACCATCAGTCTGGGGATGAGAAGTTGTGCTTAGATGAAATTGGGTTCCTTGTAGCTTGAATAGTTCTTGCCAAAAATTGTTGGTGAAAGTTGGGTCACAATCAGAAACAATAGAATGCAGCATGCCATGAAGCTTGAAGACCTGATCTATGAAAAGTTGAGCCGCAGTGGATGCTGTAAATGGGTGTTGAAGAGAACATAAATGAGAATACTTGGAAAGGCGATCAACTACCACCATGATGATTGATTTATTTCTTGATTTAGGTAATCCTAAAATAAAATCCATAGAGATATCCCACCAAATAAAAGGTGGAATCGAAAGAGGTTGTAGTGTGCCAGGAGATTTGACTGTTTCTCCCTTGTTGTGTTGACACACATCACATTCAGCCAAAAAATTACGAACATCCTTCTTCATACCATCCCATAAAAAAGAACGTTTGACCCTATCATAGGTTTTGGTAAACCCGAAGTGCCCAGTTGTGGGTGTAGCATGAAGCTCAGAAAGTATTGTTGATTTAAGTTTTGACTGTTTACTTAAATAAAAATGACCTTTGTATCGAATCTCATCATGGAGCCAAGAGTACCCTGGGGAAATTAGAGAATTGGACTGCAATTGTTTTATCATATGCAAACATTTGGGATCGTATATCCATTCCTGGAAAATGACTTGGATCCAATCTGGTACAATGAAGGAGAGAGAAAAAAGGGACCCTTCATCTTCATATTTTTGGGAAAGTGCATTCGAAACCACATTGTCTTTGCCTTTCTTGTAAATGATATCATAATCATATCCAAAGATCTTAGTCACCCATTTTCGTTTCTCTAGGGAGGAAATGCGTTGTTCCATAAAATACTTGAGGCTTTGATGATCTGTCTTAATTTAGAAGCATTGCTCCAATATATAAGGGAGCCAAAGATCAACGACATGAAAAATAGAAACTATTTCCTTTTCATAGATTGATTTGTCCAAATTCCATTCAGACAGTTGTTTGTTGGTAAAGGCCAAAGGCTGACCCTCTTGCATAAGGACAATGCCAATTTATTTCCCTGAAGAATCACATTCCAGGACAAAGTTCTTTGTGAAATCAGGAAGGGAAAGGACTGGAGTGGTGCACATGGCCATCTTCAAGGTTTGAAAATCCTGAGAAGCTACTGGAGTCCAGGTGAAATAATTCTTTTTAAGGAGTGCAGTGAGAGGGGCCACAATCTTTCCATAATTCTTAACAAAATTGCGATAATAACCTGTTAAGCCTAGAAATCCATGCACTCTTTTGAGAGTCTTTTGGTGAGGCCAATATTGCATAGATTCAATCCTTTTAGGATCCACCTTGACGTCATCCTTTCCAACAAGATGACCCAAGTACTCAACTTCTGAGGCACCAAAATAACATTTAGATTATTTCAGGAAAATTTGGTGCTAAAAGAGTAGATGGAGAACTCGATCCACATGAGAAAGATGGTCTGTCTAGGTTTTTCTATAGAAGAGGATATCATCAAAGAAAACTAAGAAAAAATGAGGGATAAATGGATGAAAGACATGATTCATGAGGCTTTGGAAAGTGGAGGGAGCATTACACAAGCAAAAGGGAATGACCAAAAAATCATCGTGGCCCTCATGAGTTATAAAGGTAGTCTTAGGAAAGTCTTCCTCTTTCATACGGATCTGGTAGTAGCCAGAACGAAGATCAAGTTTAGTAAATAACTAGGCGCCACTCAATTCATTCAAAAGGTCATCAATGACAACAATGGGAAATTTGTCTTTAATGGTGAGTTTGTTGAGGGTGTGTAAGTCAGGACACATGTGCCAAGAACCTTATTTATTCATAACCATAACCACATGAGAATATTAGGGGCTCGTACTAGGGCGGATAACACCTGTGTTAAGTAGTTCTTGAACCATTTTATCAATTTCATTATTTTGGGAAAATGGGTGATGATAGGGGAGAATATTGAGAGGAAGACTTCTTGGGACAAGGGGAATGGAATGATCATGAACACCATGGGAAGGAGGGAGTCCCTGGGGAGTGGAAAAAACCACTTGATTTTTAGAGAGGATGGATTGGAGGTCCTGCGGCATAGAGGGTGTCTCAGTTGCTTGTATGGGATGGAGTTGGGAAATAATGCCCGAATGACCTTTTTTGAGCAACTTTTCCATGCCACAGGAACTAATGATTTCAGAGGAATTGATGGTGATGCATTGGAGCTTATACTGTTGGCCCTCCTAGTTGAATTGCATGGTTAATTCCTTAAAATTCATGAGAATGGGACCCAAATTCCTTAGCCATTCTGCACCCAACACAATGTCACAACCACCCATGTCGATAACAAACATATGATATTTCAGGTGGTAGTCACCAATTTGGAGATGCACATTTTCACAACACCCTCCACATTTTATGGACCCGCCATTGGCAATCATGATTTGGAAATTATTGACTACACGAATATAACAATTAGTTTCTTGGGCGATGTGTCGATGAATAAAATTATGGGTGCTTCCACTATAAAAAATAATGATGACCTTCATATGCTTGATGTAGCCAATTAGTTTGAGGGATTGGGGAGCAAAGAAGCTAGTGAGAGCATTTAGGGAAATGATCAGTTCTACTTTGGGAGGGTATAAGAGAGGGGTTATATTAGTGAGTTCAGGTGACTCAGACACAAGGGAAGCTTCAACATACTCTTCTGAAACATCCTCCGAGATGGCCATAAAAATATTTTGTTCCTTACACTTGTGTCCCGTAAAATATTTGTCATCACAATTATAACAAAGGCCTTTGAGTGCCACATTCATCCATTTAAGCCCTGGTCAATTTTTGGGTCTTTAGTGGAGTAGAAGGAGGAGTGGCATTTACTGGTTTAGTGCGAGGAATAAAGGATGGTTTCCAGTTTTGAGAAGAGACAACCTGTTGTCCTTCCTTAGCTAGTTTAGTATCCTCCACCCAAATCTAAGGCCAATCTATGAGGACATGGGCATGAATCTCATTGAACAGAACCTAGAGGGATTAACCATGAATATCCCTGATGCCACAATGGACTAACTTCCTAGGAACTATCAATACCACACAGTTGGTGTATCTGCATCTATTAGTCAACTTCTTCGTAGAGTGGCACAGGAAGTTGTTTGTTACAGTGAGAAACATCCTTGATTCTTTTTGTACATGAAGCCATGAGCTTCACTTTTTGATATTTTGGTCTTTGGAAAAAAACATTTTGTAACCTTTTGTCATTATAAATATAAAGTTCCTATTGGCTTACTTGTTTTTGTAAAATGTGTGATTGGGTTTATAAATGTCTCAATTTTTTGTCTAACACATAATTAGCCAATGCATTTGTCAATGTATTTAGACGTCTAGGAATATGTTGATACTCAATGTAATCAAAATGTCTTTCCAAGAGGTGAATTCGTAAGTATACCCGTACCAAAGTAGGACTTCAGATGGAATAAATGTTACTCAACTTCAGTACTACTAACTATGAATCAAGTCGTACAATAATATGTCGGATGCCAAATGAATATGCGTCAGTTAGAAACTCTATAACTGCACTGTATTACGCGATATTATTAGTTGCATGACCAAGGAAAACACCATGTAGATTGATTAATTCATCCGTAGGTGCATATATTTCCCATGCAGCAGATGCTAGGTTTTGAGTACTATTACTAGAACCATCAGCAAAGCCGAGATAGGGTAGCAAAGACACCGACATCTAGAAACCAAGAAAAATTCAAGGTAAGTAGCTAAAAAGTAGAACCAAGAAATGAAAAACCATAGAAGAGTATGATACACTGAAAACACACAACACTTATGAAAAAATGGTTTAAGCATAGTACTTCTTAAAGTAAATCCCATTTATGGGTTCACTCAAAGGAATTCCATCATAATATACCAGCTCATAAGCCCCTTTCTCCAACACTCATTTCACAATATGAGGGCCATGCCACATGGGCTTGAATTTACCAGCCCCTAATAAGTCACGATCTTGTTCGTAAAGAAGAAAAAAATCATCCTTAGAAAAAACACGTGGTTTGACATGCTTGTCATATTGAGATTTGACATGCTTTTTCTAAGTTTCAATGACTAAGGAAGCATCACAGCGAGTCTCGTCTAATTGCATCAAATACAAGATATGTTCCTCTTAAGATGAGGTGTTAGGGAGAAGTTTGACAACTAGTTTCAAAGATGGGATTTCACATTCAATCGACATAATTTCTTCAATACCATATACTAATTGGAAAGGTGTGAACCCCGTGGTAGAATTAACAGATGTCCAATAGGCCCATAAATTTGAGAAGAGTATTGTGTGCCAGCTTGACTTGCGAATTCATACCATCCTTTGAAGCATAGTAGTGAGAACTTTGTTGATTGCTTCAACCTGGCCATTGGCTTGTGGATAGTAAGGTTTTGAGATTTCATGGCGAAGACCCAACTTCTCGGTAAGTTTAGACATCATGAAATTGTAAAAATAACTACCATGGTCGGTGATGCTGGCTTGAGGGAGACCAAATATAGTAATGATATGATTGAATATGAATAATGTTGTAGTTTTCCTGGTATTATCAAATGTAGGCATCGACTCGGCCCACTTAGTGAAATAATCCATGGCTACGATGACATATCCATGCCCCCCAACCGAGTGACAGTTACATTTCATGAAGTCAATGCCCCATTTAGTGAATGGACCAATGAAAACTACAGGGTGAAGAGGAGCAGGATGATATCAAATCTTATTGTTGTAGGTTTGACAAGCGTGGCATTTGTGGATGACAATAATGCAATCCGTAAGAAAAGAAGGCCATAAGTAACTCGCTCGTAATATCTTTTCGACAGTGGCATATCACAACATATGAACACCACATGCTCTGGAATGAAAGTCATTCAAATATTTCTCAGCTTCATCATAGGTGAGTCATCATTGAAATATGGAATCAATACCATGACGGTAAGAGTATCACCAAGGATAATGTATTGATGGGATTGATACCGAATAGGACGACGATCTGTACTAGAAAGATCAGGCTGAAAATTTTGGGTTTGGAGATAAATGATAATGCTTCCATACCATCTGTCATCATAACTGATCAAAAAGAGAGACTCATTAGGCAGAGAATATTCTACCACAGTTTCTATCTCAGTAGAGAGAAGGTCACATATCAACTCAAAAAAAACCAAAGACTTCTTTGACTTGGTGTGCTCAAACTCCAAATCAAAATCCTAGAGAATAACTATCCATTTAGATTATTCCCCCTCCCTCCCCCCAACAATTGTCGAGTAAGGATGTGTTGCATGGGATTACAATTAGAAATGATTAAGGTTTTGCGTAATAAGATGTAGTGATGAAAACGTTGAACAATTTGAACAACTGTCAAGGCCAGTTTTTCCACGTGTAAATATTTGGTTTCGGTAGTCATGAGAATCTGACTCAAATAGTAGATAACATGTTCATCATGTGAATCATCCTCTTAGACTATAACCATAGAAATTTTAGAGTCCGAAGTAGCTAAGTATAAGAAATAATCTCGACTATAATCAGGTGGAAATAAAAGTGGTGTATGGGTTAAGGCGAGTTTCAAAGATTCAAAAGTTTGGTTAGCAGTGTCCTCTCATACAAAATCATAACCCTTTTTAGAAAGTCGAGTAAATCCTTTTGTTAATTCAACATAGTTGGGGATGAATTGACGTAAAATGTTTTCCTTCCCTTACAAACTTTGGAGTTGGGGTAGTGCGGAAGGAGGAGGTAAATTGATGATACTCTCAACCTTCAGAGGGTCCACTCTAATCCTATATGTAGACATGATAAAACCAAGAAGTCATCCAGACTCCACACAAAAAATGCATTTATGTGAATCTAATCGTATTCTATAATAACGAAAATGTAGGAAAATGACTCGTAAATTTGTCGAGTGATCTTGACGATGCATAGAATGTGTCGGTAAATCATCTAGGTAAGGTTGTAAAATGTTCTTAATGTCATGAAAAGTGTAAGAAATAGTGCGTTGAAAAGTTGCGCTAACATTTTTGAGACCAAAAGGTAATTTACGGTAGGCGAAGGTTCCCCAAGGAAAAATAAAAATAGTGTTATGTTGATACACATATAAAATATTGATTTGATTATAGCAGAAGAAACCACCCATCAAGGAGAATATTTCACTCCCGGCACAGTCGTCAAAAATTTGGTCAATGAAAGGGGTCAGATAATTTTCTTCAGGATAAGCTTTGTTGATATCCTTGTAATATACAAAAACACAAATTGTTCCTTGTTTGTTCATAACTGGAACAATATTGGACACCCAATTAGTCAAAGCCATTGAATATACAAACTAGGCTTTAAGAAGTTTTTCAACTTCAAGCTTAATAGCAACAACTTTGCGTGGATGTACTAGGCAAAGTCTTTGTCGAACGGGTTTAGCATTTGGATAAGTATTAATCTCATGTACAACAATATTTGGATCAATTCCAGACATTTCTTTGTAACTCCAGGCAAAAACATCACGAAATTCTTGGAAAAGAGCTTTGTAAATGCGGACCTCATCAACAGAACATGAGGAACCGATGTGAACATTTTCCATGACTCTGGGTTTAATCGAAATATCAAGAGGGATGGTAGGTGAAATGTTACCCAAGTTCCCTTTATAAAAAACATCGTATGTTGGTTCGAGAACATAAGAAATAGTAGCAAGAGTAAATGGATTGGAAATCCATTGATAAATCTCTATGGTCTTGTGTTCCAGAAAGAGAATAGAACTATGATGTCCATCATCCCATGGGGTATCTTCCATACACATTATTTTCATGATCATTTCATCATTTTGAAACACCATGTGAAACAAATCCGGAGACGTATCTAAGAGAGAGTGAGGAGAAGGAGTTTCCGATTGAATAGCTTGATAAGCCAATTCTACCGGTCTCAAAGGCATTCGGTTGTCGTAACGAAGACAGTCACCAAAGATAGGTACTATACAAGGATCATAAGACTCATGAGTTTCACCAATAGTGTTTGATATTATGTTAATCAAAGCATCAAAAGGAGGAGGAATATCAGGTGGTGGAATGGGAATAATATCCATTAACAATGAATCCTTTAGAAGACCCACACCGACATTCTCGTAATCGGGAGCTGTTTTCGTAATGAAAGGTATGTTTCTAGTATGTGAATCAGAATTAAAGAAGGCAAGTTGATCGACAATAACAAATTTACCTTGGTGCAGGAAACGTAGCACACAGAAAAGAGTCAAAACAACGACTCAAATGGAATCAATCCAACTACGGTCAAGTAGAAGGTTGTAATTGAAAGGTGCATCAAATACCTCAACTTCAACATTAACCGCTTTACCTTCTAACGTAATAGACAACGAAAGAAGAACACCATAAGGTTTAAACCATGTACCATTAAAATATTTTAGAGTATTTTGTGACTCGGTAAGGGTAGGAGAGCCAATGGATTTCCAACAAGTGACGAACATGATGCAAGTCGGGGCTCCTTCGTCAATAAGGATTCAACAAATATTCTTATTTTCCACAACAACTTATATTTGAAACACTAACTGAGGACGAAGACTTGGAATATGATATTTCAAGTGAAATATTATCAAGTTCATATCAGTACGATCAATTCCACCAATATCCTTTAACAGTGCCTTATGTTGGGTAGGACAAATTTGAAGGAATTCGAGATCCAACATCACTGAAGGTGCCTACGGGAGGTCTTCTACAATATTGTCGTGAGGATTAAACAACGAATTTAGAAAAACTCCTTTGGGAGGAGGACAAAGAACTATACCTAGGCCTGGTCATTCGATATGAAGAGGACTATTAGGAGGTGAAGTCGGTGGATGAGGTTGAGCCAACGAAGGTGGTGAATCATCAACTTTCTGTTTCGAAGGAGAATAATATTTGGCTCGAGTAGCGACTGCAACTTCATTCTTCTTGGAGTCACCAATACACATAAGTATGTAAGACATGTGGAGGGATAAGGTTGGTCATGAATGACCAATTGGGCCTGCTGCTGAGAAGGAAATGGTTGTGACAAAATGATGGGTATAGGAGGTGTCTCGGTCCCTTGCATGAACTTAGTAACCTCGACACGTCATCGACAATCTTTCATATAATGATACTCACCATAGATAAGGAAAGGATAATGAGGTTTCTTCTTGTCTTTTTCATCAGTAGGCAGAGTCTTGGGTTTATTATATTATACAGTCATCCATCAAGGAGTTGGATGAAAACCAAATATGGAATGTCATGACGTGATTATTTGGGTCTTTTCCTAATCTACCGTCAAACTTAGGAATGCATGATGGAAATTTGGCAGATATGATGGGTCTTCTCCTCCCCTCCTCTCTCTGTCTCTCTATCTCTCTCCTCCCCCCC
>ML776766.1:0-10239 GCA_009831015.1 Picea engelmannii
CACTTGCCACAGCATTCAATGCTACATAACAATGCTAAGTAGCAAGGTGGAATAATTACTATGAATATTAACCACCATATGATAACTGCCTAAAAAGATTCAACATTATATGCCACAACATTCAATGCTACATAGCAATGCTACGTAACACCTGCCACAGCATTCAATACTACATAGCAATGCTAAGTAGCAAGGTGGAATAATTACTGTGAATATTAACCACCGTATGATGACTACCTAAAAAGATTCAACATTATATGCCACAGCATTCAATGCTACATAACAATGCTAAGTAACACTTGCCACAGCATTCAATGCTACATAACAATGCTAAGTAACACTTGCCACAGCATTCAATGCTACATAGCAATGCTACATAGCAATGCTAAGTAGCAAGGTGGAATAATTACTGTGAATATTAACCACCGTAGGATGACTGCCTAAAAGAATTCAACATTATATGCCACAGCATTCAATGTTACATAACAATGCTAAGTAGCACTTGCCACAGCATTCAATGCTACATAGCAATGCTAAGTAGCAAGGTGGAATAATTACTGTGAATATTAACCACCGTATGATGACTGCCTAAAAAGATTCAACATTATAAACACGAGTTGATGCAAAAGTATAAACAATAGATTACACATTGACCACTGTACTAAAGGGGATCACGAGGAAAGTTTTACCATGCTTGCTTGTGCACCGGGGATCACGAGGAAAGTTATCCTCTGCTTGCTTATGCACCTCCAATGTGAGGTTTAAGTCTATGTAATTGTTTATGGTGGCTTATCTTTTTTTTTTTTCAATAGAAAAATTATCTCAGTAAATATAAAAGTTTTACAGCTCTGTGTATACATGGTTTCTTTCCATCCAAAACCTCACTGCAATATCCTTCTCCGAAAAATATAGGTGTTACTTTCCCTACACAAGAAAAATAACAATCAAAATACAAAGAAATAAAACTAATGACCCCCAGTTTGCCCAATACAAAATACAAGTAAATATAAAAGTTTTACAGCTCTGTGTATACAGGGTTTCTCTCCATCCAAAACCTCACTGCAATATCCTTCTCCGAAGAATACAGGTGTTACTTTCCCTACACAAGAAAAGTAACAATCAAAATACAAAGAAATAAAACTAATGACCCCCAGTTTGGCCCAATACAAAATACAAAATGATGATATTTCCCTTTCTTTGGTTAATACAAAAGGTCTTTAAAGTATTCTAAAACCTAATCAAATTGAGTATTTTTATTTATCAAAAAGTTATATAATTTTTATTTATCAAAAAATTATATAAGAGTTTTTTAAGATTAAAATTAAGATCAGTTAAAAGATTTGATGAAATTAAATTACTCTAATATTTTGTGTATTTTGATATATATATTTTTAATTGTAAATTCTAATTTACTTATTCAAAACCATTTTGAAACAAAATAGGTTATCAAATTTAACTTTTAAAGTATATGTAAATATTGAAATGTTTTAGATGGTTGGATCTATTATATTATAATAAGTTAAAGTAATTGTTAATCAATATAATAAGTTAGAACAACTGTTAATCAATATTAGTATATAGGCATGCTATCTCAATTTTCAACTCTCATTTCAAGGATATTTGTTAATTTTAGAAATTTTAGATTTTGAATTGATGTTTAGGTTTAAATGTAAATCAACCAAATTAAACTTGTTACTAGTTTAAAGTCCAATTGTGTTCTTAGACAATCTATAGGATTTAATTGGATACACACATTTTCATTGAATTAGTAAAAGAGAAAAAAAGAGTTTGGACATAATTTGGGCCTCATTATGTGAGAAGTAGCCTCTTAGAAATATGCAAAATAATAAGAGTATTATTTTGATCTATTAATATTAGGGTTATAAGCAAAATAATAAGAGTATTATTTTGTTCTATCAATATTAGGGTAATACCTAGGCTTAATGCACTAGTGTAGGTGAGTTCATGGTGTTTAAGAGTAAAAATATATATTTTAAGAATCATAATACATGTAAACTTTGAGATTATAAATTTGGCAAATTCAAAAGATGTACAAAAGTTTTTTGGAAAATAAATGAGAATGACTTTTTCATTCAAGTAAATATTTTGTATTGTGAAGAAATATAAAAGTGGTTGCATCTTTAACTCTTAAGGAAAGTTATTGTTAAATATATAAAAGAAATGATATGGTATAAAGGGAAAAATTAACAATGAGTATAAACTTGATTATAATGGAGAAGTTCAACTTATTGCTTTCATGTTTATGGGTAAAAATTCTCATATACAACACCTTAAACCAAGTGTCCAAATATAAAGAAGAAATAATAAGAGAGAAACAATAATAAAATTTATCAAATGAAAGGAAACTAACAAAAAATTAATTATATATTTGATAAACATAACTTCGACCAAAGGTTAACATTGTTTTTTTTTTGGTTGAAATAAAGTTTCTTTTTTATATCTATTTATCAAATAAAATGTTTTTTCTAAAAATAAATAAAGACCCCGTACTTAATATCAATTTCTTATATTTATATATAAAATAAAATTTCCCCTCATTTAATAAGGAATCATATAAAGAAGTAAAAAATCATATAAAGACATCTTGTTATGTTCTAATGCTTTAAATTCTTGATATATTTTATCTTTGGATATGTAAGTATCCCAATAATCTTTATGTATTTTATATGTTTTAATAAAATATACATCTTTATTTATATTGATGCATTTTTTTGTGTTATTTTTTATTTGTATCAGTGTTTTACAATAATAGTGCATATTTTTCACTTAAAAAACATCAAAAATAGTTAATGAGCACACAATTTTCTATTTCAAGAGCAAAATATGTTTATGTGTTGAAGAGGGTTTAATTTTTTGATTGATTGTTTGATTAAGATATTTACTGAAAAGAAGATATAGATATTTTTTCACAATCTTCATAATAGTTATTAAGAAAATTTAAATACCTTTTTAGAAATTGTTGAAATAGTTATATTTTCTACCAGATAGTTATATGAAGAAACTGTTTATTATGTTTGAAAATACAAATTAAATGCTAGAAAGATATGATATCATACACTTTTTACTAGAAATAAGAGAGAGGTAAATATAACTCTAAAATTTGATGACAATTTGACACCAAAGCAAACAATTTGAGTGACAATTTTTTTAAGGTTAATTTCTTCCATTTGTTATCTTAGAATATTATGTGTTTGAAATTTTCACCATAAATCTCATAAATCTAAGGTGGATAAACAAAATCAATGGAAAAATGATTGGACAATTCACAATAAAACTTATTAAAATAATAAAAAGGATGGAAATTCCATGGAAAAAAGATGTGATTCAAAATGCTTGTTTGAATGGTTTAATATATAAATATCAAAATAGAACAAGAGCATGGGTAAATTTAGAGGAATAATGCATTTCTTAATACAAAGAGAATGACAAATGTATGGAGAATAACTAAGGGTAAACCAAACAAATTCAAGGCTTGCATTTTTTTTCAGTTCAAATACCATCATGGCTTAAATTTGTTGATGAACTTTTTGTCAAAATATTATAGAGGATGCATATCAAAAGTATTTTTTAACTTCAACAAGCTAATTCATGAAGACCATTTCCTAAGTTAGCATTAAGTGGTTTCATATGATTCATATATAAGGAAGTCATCTTTCAACCTATATTATTTAGGCATGTATGGTATTTCTAAGCAAAAAAATAAAGAAGTGAAAAAAGAAACATATATGAAAGTGCTATGATTTGGTCCTTAAGCTTCCTACATATGAGGGTATATTGTGTACTTAAACACAACATTTTTTGTTATGCAAATATATTCATGTACATGAGCTATTTTGTATGTAAGAGTTCAATTTATCATGCATTATTCACTTTGATACTTGAAGTCCTCACATGCTTTGCTATAATCATCCAGAGAGGGATAACACTTTTGCATACATACACCTTAGATTTTGTAGAGTTGTAGGTTCTACCATTAATGTGAGAATGGATTAAAACGAATGAAAGAAAGACAATTTGCTACAATACTATGCATTTTTCTTGATCCTTGATCTAGTTGAGATTACCACAAAAGACTTTAGATCTTTAATGTGATCTGAGCTAATAATGGGTTTCTAATATACAAGATAGGAACATGTCTTTTTTGGATCAATTGGGATATAATTTTTCTACTATAATTTAGTTAGAAACAATTAGAAACAACAAGATTGTTTTTGTGAAATTATTCTTTACCTTTCATCTAATTAAACTAGCAAAGATTACTTCTTATTTTACTTGTGATTACTTATAAAATTTGTATAAATATTTAATATAATTATATAACAATATTAAATAATTTATTTATCACACAAGTCTATTTAGTTCGAAAGTGGTTCTTTCTAAACAAAAATATATGATTGAGTGATAAATTTGATTTCATTTTAAATACCTATTATATTTGAATTAATGATAATATATTTTATTATTTTTTCACCGTTTCATATTAAATTCATAAATGGCACGTTAGAGTAATGGTTTCATGCTAAAGCATAAAATTAGTGGTAAATAATTTGTATTCCAATGTTCATTGCATTTTCGATTACTTCCAAGTAGTATAAACATTGCAAAATCAAACCTTTATTGTTTTGTTTTATCCCATTGTTTTAATGTTGAATGGTTTTTTGTCATTTTCTAAGTAGGGCCCATTAAACAAAGAATAACAACTTTATGTGTCCAAAGTACAAGGCTTATGAAATATATTTTAAGATATTTCTACTAAAGGTTATACATTCCAACAATCATATCATTCCATATCAGGTACAAATCAATGGTGAATATACGGACTTAAAGAAAAAAGAAAGAACGTGGTAGCAATAAAGTATGAGTTCTCTGTATGAAAAAATCCAAAAAATATATAATTATCAACCTCTAATTTATTGACTCACAATGGATTATGAGTCACATTACACCTACGTCCACTAAGACCAGGTCACATGAGATATCATATGTTCACACAGCTATGAAAATCCAAACATTATTGACTCAATGGAGTATGGGTCACACTACACCTATGTCCACTCATACACGGCTCTATGTAGACAATTTGGAAATAATTCAACTTTATATTATTATCTATATACATCACCATCATCACCGTGATGTTTGTCACATATTTCAGCAATAGAAGGGTTACATCACCTTTTAAATCGTATGATACCAAATTTCACACATGCTTGCACGGAGGTATAGGTGTCTTTAGTTTTGAAGACAATGTTGCATGCATAATTTGTCATTTTTCTCATTTTTCCCAAATGAGGAAAGTCACATCCTCAATAATTCCCCGAAAAATGGATTCCACTATAGCTACATCATGGTAAGGTTTGATGGTGTATGTATTTATTTTATTTTTTATTTACATTTATTTAATAGGAAGGTTAGGGTATGATCCTCTTTTGTGTTGTGTTCATGCTTAGACTTGTTCAATGATGATAGAATATCTCTTTAATTTTTATATTGCGGGTCATTTTTTTTGAGTTTTTTTAAGTTAGTTTAGTCTAGATGTATGGCCTTATAGGGTTGTCTAGACTTGTTTTGGTAGAACCCTTGGTTTCTTCTTTGCCTTCTCTCACTTGGTTTCTAGTTCTCATGGGTTAGTTTGGTTCACTTTTACCCTCAAGGCATTTGTTTTGAGTATTTCCCAACTTAATGGATTCACTTGGAGGTGCAAACTCCCAATTGAGCCTATAATCACTTAGGATGCTTCATTATGGGTCCATAATAGCTCAAATTTATTTTGGGTTACTATTAATGGGGTTAAACGAGTCAAACTCCTTAATCATTCCCGATCTCTTGGTGGGAAGTGTATTACGAGTTCCTAAAGAACATATCATACCTATGTTTTGTGATATGTGTAATAGATGAGTTATTTGGGCTTAAAAACCCATGTCGCCATATTATATAACACACGGTATTGAGTAAACACGAGTGGTGCAACTTTTCCGTACTACTCAAGCCCTTCAACAATAAACCTAACATACACCCACCCCTTGAGGATGTTCCCTTCCCTATTTATATCATCAAATTCCACTTTGTAAAGCCTCTTGGATTCTCTTCGTTCAATTTATCTTTGAAATCCTAGCTTGTAGGTATACACTCAAATTAGTGAAACATCTTGATTTAATCTCTCTTCCACCTTTTCCATGCTCTTGTGCTACTTTGTCATCTCCAACACCTCTACAAGGACCTCTTGTGATTAGCTTGGATTTTTCCTTGAAGGCTTGTTGATTCATCATGTTCATTTGCATAGTTCCATTCATACTTTGGATGATTCAATCCTACAACCTCAAGGGTCATTCCATCATAGCTAGGGAAAGGGAGATATCACCTCCCTTGAGGGAACTTGGGTCTCTACTCAATGTTGTCATTAATATATCTTTTGTGGTACTAGTTGAGTTGCGTGTGTAGGATCATTTAGGACGTGAACTAGTCTCAGTTTCAAAGGGATACCACAATTCTCTTCTTCGGTGCAAACAACTTCAACACTTACATCAATGAATTTCGAGTGAGCTCCTTCCATACTTCTTTTTGTCTTCTCTAGCATTAGGGTTTCTAGCTCACTAAAGAAATTCATTAGAGAAATTTTGAAGTAAAAAATGGGCCTCAAAACAAAGCATGTGCTATCAACATAAATATGAAAATAACCAATAGGATTCGATATGATGTTGTTAGCCATAAATATAGATAGTTTTGGTAGGAAAGAAAAAAATAAATTACTTTTTTTATTGTATTTTTGACTTATCTCCTTATAAGTTGCCTCAAATTTCAAGTGGAGGCATTCGTTGGATGCATAATTAATTTCACGGGTCTCTTAATAAAATTATAAAATAATAAGCCATGTGTGGCACATCAAATATGTGTATGCCACATTACACTAAGAATAATAGTTAAAAATAATACCGAGAATAAATTCTTGTGCATAAATAGTAATAATAATAATAATAATTTAATTTTAAGGTCACACCCAACCAAACACCAAATTGGTGTATGAGACCCCCTTGTTTGTGGGACATGGGACCCCCTCCGCCCAACAATTTGACAGGTAAATTCTACAGAGGTATACTTACCCTACCCCCCTCTAGATTTGAACTTGTGATCTTTGGAGGAAACACATGTTCTTAACCATTATACCCACTCATACAATAAATCATTACTATTAATATATAATACAGAAATAAAATAAATAATTACTATTAGACTTTAATGACTGCACTAGGGGGGTCCCTTGTCCTACAAACAAGAGGGTCTTATTTACCAATGTGGTGCCTAACTCAGTAATATATTATTCATATATGATAGTAATTTATAATATAGTCATAATATGTTGCTTCATGTATAATAAATATATGCAATACCCAATGTTCAACCATGTCTCTGGGATGGGGGGAGGTGGGTGCAGGGAGACACACATGGGGGATGTGTGGAAGTACCCCCAAATTTTAGAGATTTTAGAGAAATGGGGGACCGGGGCATCACATATATAATATAAAAATATAAAATATAAAATTTTAAAAATAAAAATAATAATGATAAAATCTCAACAATAACAATTCAATGTTCATCCCATGCAAATTCATCATTAAATACTAAAATACTAAATACTACTAAATTAGTAAATTGAAAATTCAAATTTGTAAATGATATAAACTATTAAACATGATTCAAAATTCAAATTCAAATTCAATATTAAAATACATTGACTCATAAATCATAAATGAAAGTTGAAACAAAAATAATAAAATAATAAATATTGATACATTGATTTAAAAATTAAATTCATCATTCATCATTCTAGAATTTAAGTAATTAGTACTAAACAAAATACTAAATAGTAGATACTACAAAAATAGTAAATTGGAATTACTCAAACTCAAAAATTTAAAATAGTAAAGAGTGACGAGTCAAAGTGTGAGGTCATTAGTATCTAGAGTCCAGACACAAAAGTTAAAACTCAAAAAGCAATGAACATTGAAAATAAATTTTAAAATGACCATCATGGAGTCAATCTCATTGACCGGTCCTCTACATCCATCTCCGGCGTGAAGCCATCAAGACCATCAAAGGGAATGTCACTATTTGTCTCTATGTGAGAGTCACTCTCATATAAGCTATGAGATGACATATGCTAACTGAAAAGTTATTAATTGTGTTTTAAGTTTTAATTTTTAATATTTAATTGTGTTTTAATTATTTAGATTTTAAAATTTAATAAATTAATTGTGTTTTAACTTATATATATATATATATATATATATATATATATATTATTTTTTTCTTTTTTAAATTTTTTTTTTTGTTTTTAAGCCTTACTGGGGAATTTTTTTTCTAGGGGACGCCCATAAGTCCCATTTTCAAAGGGGGACTGCCATAAGTCCCCTTTTCAAATGGGGACACCCATAAGTCCCCTTTTCAAAGGGGACGTCCAAAAGTCTCCCTTTTCAAGTGTGGGGGACTGCCATAAGTCCCCTTTTCAAGTATGGGGGACTGCCATAAGTCCCCTTTTCAAAGGGGGACATCCATAAGTCTCCTTTTCAAGGGGGGACGCCTAGGAGTCCCCCTTTCAGGGAGACTCGTCCCCCACCTTCAGGAGTCGCATCTCCCCAAAAAGGAGATGTGGGGAAACATCCCCTTAGGAGTCCCTCGATCCCGGGGATGTGGGGGTGGGGGTTGCATCCCCATGGAACACTGGTAATACCATCTTGTTCCCTAAGAACAACAACAATAATAACTATGAACCAAAGTGAATGTGGCAACATTAAAACAAATGTATAATATAATATAAGAATAATATGAAATATTGTACACATCTATCTATTATAAATCTATAAATCTATTATAGAATATGGTTATAATATAATATGAATTAATAACTATAATAAAATAATATCATACATATCTATAAATCTATTATAGAATATAGTTATAATATAATATGAATTAATAACTATAATAAAATAATATCATACATAGGAAAAGTTCAATATTTATTATAGCTTATCATATTATAATATAAATGTGAAAGTGGATTAGAGGATATACTTATTACACCTTAATATATTATAATATAAATGTGAATGTCGTACATGTATTAAATGATATATTTATTATAATTTATTATATTATAATACACATGCGAATGTGGAAAGAATATTAGAGGACATATTTATTATATTACTAGCCTAGATCCATCTTAAACCGAAAGGAACCCAATTTCTCAAGGTGTAAATTTTATTATTATTATTTCATTCCATGTAAAAGTTTTACATGCATGTAATTGTTTTTTTAATTAAACCTAATTTTATTATTATTATTTTTTAATTTAGTAGGCTTTATTTTTTTTAAATATAGTATTATCTCACATATCTAATGCTTTATACAAATACCACAAATGCGAATGTGGTAGATATATTAGAGGATATTTGAATACGAATTAAAGATGAAAATGATATTACAAATTAATACTATAAATTAACTATTATATAAAAATTGTATATTACTAAATTAATAAGTATATTACAACTTTATAACTACTCATTAATTATTATATAATATTACAAAATAATAACTATATAATATAATATTATTATATAATAATATAATAATAACAATACATTAATTTTTTTTTTTTGTAAGTTAGTTGTTGTATGGATCCTGAAAAAGTTACAGATGATGAAAATGTCCTAGCATACATGGCAACGGTTATGGGAAACCACCACTGCCCTTTCGGGAAACCATCGCTGTCGAATGTTCAAAAAATATGGTGTGCCATGTCGATGCCACGCAGGGAAGATACTATTATCTAGAAATATATAAAATAAGAGTGAATTTCGGGCAGCTTTCCCTGGCTGCCTATGAACAAAGTTTAACGTAAACATGGAAACAGATAAAATTAGAAACCTGGACTGAGTCTAGGCCTGGTGTAGACACGTCGCACCTATGACTTGCCCTTGTCACGATCCACCATTGCCTGTCGAAGGTCTTGGAGGAAGGCCATCAACTTGTCGACCCGACTCCAACGATCGACGTCTCTATTCTGCACATCGAGCGTGATTGTCTTGATCTCCCTCAGGTCCTGTTTGATGTCACTCAGGTCCCTTTGAAGGTTGCTCAGGGTGTCCATGTCCGGTGAGCGGTCCCAATACCCATCGCTTGGAGAGGTCAAGGAGGCTGAGGAGGTGGAGGGGG